>JAOQIF010000100.1:0-135207 GCA_026260285.1 Colletotrichum sansevieriae
TATCCCTATTATAGATATCCCTTATAATACTATTACTATAGACTTCGTTATTAATATACCTAAGGTGCTATCCCACGGAAGTCCCTACGCCCTGCTAGGTTTCCTAGAGTTAGATATATTAATAATAATAATATATAAATTCTTAAAGAAGATAATCCTTCTTATAGGATATTTAACTTATAGAGCAAAAGAATAGGTAATAGTCCTACTCTATATATTTTTCCTCTTAGACTAGGGAATTCTATATTATATTATTAATAACTAGGATCCTAAGTTTATCTCTATAGTATAGTATATAATATTTAACGCCCTTTATATTAGGCTCCTCCTCTTAATAGCATACTACTCCTAGATAGATAGGTAGAGCGAAAGAATAAACTAGACTACTAAGATTATAATATAGTTCTATATATCTAAATCCCTTAATATCCTATAGACTGATATACTACCTACCCTATAGTATAATCTTAATAACTCCCTATCTGCTATAATTAGATAATTACTAAACGAGGTTATACTCGGATTTAAGCTATAAAATATCCTTAATATAGTTATATAAATAAGTACCCCGACTAAGAGCCTTACTATCCTTAGGGAGATATATTAGAAGGAGGTACTGCTACTTATTAATATAGCGAACGCCTCGTATAAAGAGAGATATAATAACTACTATACTAATATAACTTTTAATAAAGGGGATAAAGTCTAAATATAACTTAATAAAGAATTCTATTTACTAGGATAATATAATAGCAAATAGACCTCTAGATAGATAGGACCCTTCTAAATTAAGCATATTATTAGTCCTCTCGCCTATAAGGTAGATATTCCTAAGTACTAGTAGGTTTACCTAATCCTCTCTATAGCCTAGCTATATAAGCTAGCCTAGGGAGAAGACCTATTTAACTATAAGACTCTACTACTAAAGCTTATTAAGGTTAATAGTAATAAGGAGTAGGAACTTAATTATATTATTAAATAAAGAGTCTTATAGAGGAGTTATAAACTTATTATTAAATACTTTATCTAATAGAAAGGCTTTATAATAAAAGATAATACCTAGGAATAAAGAGACTCCTTATTACTTAATATAAATAATCTTATTAATAAGTATAATACTAAATTCCCCCTTAACTAGGATACTAAAAGAGCTATAAGAAGGCGCGCACCTTATATATAATTAAATAGTTTTCCTATCCTTTTAATAGAATAAATATATATACCCTAAATTAATATTAGGATTATAAATTTTCCCTTTATTATTACTATTTTTTACTATTAACTACTCTTCTCTTAATCTCTCTATCTTATATTAAAATAAATAGGAAGGAGCAGAAGGTGCTAACTTTTATATACCTTCCTTATTAACCCTTATTATAAAAATTTTTTTTCTTCTATACCTTCCTTTCTATTTACTATACCTATCTACTTTTATTTAGGTATACTTATACTTTTTATTTATTTATTTCTCTCCTATATACTAATTATTACCTAAAAGGCCTCCTATAATAAGTAATAATATTATCCTAACCTGCTAAATATAGCCTCCTAAACGCTAGCCTAACTAATACTACTATAATAATAGCTTCTAAAAGCAAGGAAGTTACTAATAACTACGAGGTCCTATCCTCTCACCTATCTAATAATAATAGTAGCTAAGACGAGGGTACTAACCCCTAGAATAATAAGGTGCTTAACCCTATCTCCTTATGCTAAGGTAGTAATAACTAAGGTAGTAATAACTAAGTTAGTAACTATAGTATTAACCTTAGCACTCTAGTTAAGACTTATAAGTCTACTACTAAGAAGAAGAAGTCCCGCAAGGACTATAAGAAGGGTAAATAAGCAGCTAAGAAGAACTTCTTTACTATAGATACTAAGACCTAATACGAGGAGGTTATTAATAATAATACTAATAATATTTAGAATAACGATGCCTAGGCTACCGAGCTAGTCTATATTATTACTAGTATTACTACTAATATCAAAGAGCCTACCCTAGCTAAAACTATAGCTACTACCCCTTATAAGACTCCTAAGAAGGGCTACCCTAGCCCTATAGCCTAGCGCTAGTAGATTAATAAGGCGAAGGCTTATATTAATAACGCCTTTCTATACTACCCTGATACTATCCTTATCGAGGAGATTGAGAAAATCCTTAATAATATCGAGCCTTCTAAGAATATATCTTCTAACCTCTATATTAGATATATCTAGGATACCCTTAAGTAAGCATATAATATATATATTAATAATAATACTTATAGCGAGCTTCTCCCTAGTTATACCTAGGTCCTCGCTATATACTTTTATAATACTTATAGTTATACTAATAGAATTATCGCTAGTAACCTTATTATAATAAACTATATTAACCTCCTTTCCGTCGCCCTGCTTATTAATATTAGTAATATTACTACTACGGACCCGTTAGCCTATAAGGATGCTAAAAACGTAAAAGACCTCGCTAATAAGGCTAAGGGTAATATTAATACTATTATTAATAGCATCTAATAGGAAATCCTTCCTCGCCTCGATACTATAGAGACTAATATAGCTAATATAGATATTATTAATATTAATACTATTAGCAAGCATCTCGCTAAACTTAAGAACGATAGCATATCTAAGTAAGTAATTACTAATAAGATTCGCATAGCTATTAATATAATTAAGACTAAGGAGATTGCAAGCCTTTGCACTAAGATTATAAACCTCTATACTATAATCAAGGGTCTCTAGGGCACTAGTAATAAGCAACTCGCGCTAAGTAATACTAGTAATAATAGCGCTACTAAGCGCTAGTAGATATCTAAGTTTAATATACTCCTCTGCTAGCATAATGCCTAATTAATAATACTATAATAATTTCTAGCGATTAGGATATAAAGAGGCAGAGAAGGGAATATTAAGTATATATATCCTAGATCGATAGAGATAGTAATTAGGATAATTGCTTTTTAAAAAGGGGGTATATATTATATGCCTTTTAGTAATATAGTTAGCTATTATATAGTATTCTATATAACTATAGTTAGGCTTAACGCCTATCCTTTAAATAGGAGACTTCTAGTAGATAAGCTTAGAAGGCTCGGCTATTATAGAATATATTACGATATACTTATAATTACCTATTATACTATTTATTATTATTCACGCTTATATTGATCTTTTCCTTGTTTTACTCGCAGTCTTAGCGACCCCTACTATAGCCCTAGGCTAGTAGGAAGACTGTGACAAAGCTAGTCTTAAATCTAAGTAAGGGTTAAGTTAGAGTTATTCTAGAATAATTATATTATATTATTAAAAGTAAGAGTAATGTTCTAGTTTTTACTTAAGTAATCATAACTTATAAAAAGAAAATTAGAGAACTGCTATAGTTTAGTAATAATACCCTGGCTAGGCTTTCATATCTATTTATATTAAGATTTATAAATAAGCCTTCAATAAGCTGCTCTTATATAAGCTTATTTAAGTTAAAGGCCTTTAGGTCCTTATATAGAGGGGTATTATATTTAGGTTATATAATATAGTAGTATTAAAAGGCTTTAATATAAAGCTCTAAGAGCCTTCTAATATTAAATTAAGCGCTCTTATAGCCTTATAATTATAACTAGATAGTTAGATCTTATTTAATATATTATTTTAAAGTAGAAGGAGGGGTATTAATTAAATTTAGATTAGTTAAAATATAGATTAGTTAGCTCAGTATTTAGTTAGATATTATTCTTATATTACTTAATTAATAGGGTAAGAGTAATAATGATTAATTAAGATATTATACTTCTATCTCTAGAAAATTAATAGATAAATATAGAATAGTATTATAAATAGTAAATAGTTAAAGGTTAGTATATTTTAATTATATTATATTAAGTAGACTCTATATTAAAGAAGGGAAAAGTCTATCTATAGGCTAGCATAGCCCTAGAAGGCTAAAAGCTCGCCTAGAGATCATATAACTCAGCGGTCACGTGATCCCAAATTCAGGTAGGTCCAACCCAGCGCTGTGACAAATATATAAATATAAAAAGAAAATTTAGTTTTTAGAAAAAGTTCTTAAGTAAAGAGGCTATTATTAGCTAGAATAACTAATCATTTTAGCGCCCTATATCTAAATAAGTAAAGTATATTAACTAGGTCCTATCTTTACTACTTTTTTAAGCCTAATTAATAATCACGCTTTTTTAGCAAAAAGCTGAATGGGCGGGAACCCTGAGACTATCTGCAGTAGCAGGCTTTCCTTCCCACCACCATTCGAAGCACGCACCACACCTTCCTCACCTTGACCAACCTTAGGCAAAGTACGTACCGCTGACACCCCGCCTTGGGAACCCCCACAGCCGCATGTGAAGGAGGCATGTGGTTCTAGAACAGTGTTACCTAAGGAGTTGCGCAGGAAGGTTAGGTCCGCGGAAGAAAACGGGAAAGCAATGGGCTGCCTTTCGCGACTGCTTCAACCTCAGCTTAACTTCGTCGTCTTACGGATTCACCGACCCATGCTACCTGCACTATTTCGATGCCTCAAGAAGAGTCAAGATCTCCCCAGACCCAGACACAAATCCAAAAACCCGAGAGAGGGGCCACAACGGCGATCATAACCACCGGAGCCCGAGGCCAGTTCCCTGCCAGATTAGGGCTCACACTCACGTTCACAGACTTGCAAAGATTCCAAGGCTGGGTTTTAACTAGAGTCTAGAGTCTTGAGACGCAAATACCGGACTTGTTAATGTAAATCGGAATCTCCTCCGTACAACGACGTTGCATTCAATCAGCGTCTGGTACCCGTTCTCGTACATGACATGCGGCAGTGCATGCCCCCGATTCCGGGTCAGGGTATTGGATCTCACAGCAGTGCCTGTCATTGTCAACTCGGATGGCACCCCGACTCGAGGTCAGTGGACATGACTCCGCCGGCCGGGACGGAATGTGGTGTCCGCCCAGCATTCGGGCGCCACCCGGCCTCTCGCTTGACATGTCGCCTTGGCTCTCCTCTTTTCTGGTTCGCGATGCTGTCAAACGAACGGCAGTCCGTCCACCACCTCAACAGGGCGGCTGGGAGCCCGCCGCAGCCCGTCGCCTCGCCTGGAATCAGTCAAGTTTCAACTGCTTCGTGCTTCGCTTGCGACCAAAAGTCGCGTAGCGTGGCCGCCGGCGCCGTTACCGACGAGGGACGTGGCCCACTAAATCTAATATGTGTGGCTAGAGTCTTGTGGTGATCGGAGTGACTGCCTAAGAAAGACATCGTGTGAGAATTTTTTTCAGGTTATTGACCCTCCGCTCTTCTGACGGGGGAATCGTGGGTTTGAACTTTTGAAAGGGCGGGCGCGATGCGCTGGGTTTCCTCAACAGCTGGCCATCGCAGCCTGTTGTTTTCCCGATCATCACTCCGGCCAAAAAGAGGAGGTTTTCGTCCCATCGGAGACTCTGCAGACAGGGTCATGGTCATAGTCATGGTCATAGTCATGGTCATGGAGAAGGGACGGGACTGTGGTACCTCAGGTAGGTAAGGTAATCAGGGTCATCCTCAGCCCGCACAGACAGGGCCCTTCAATCGTCGATGGAGCAGGCAAGGCCGCAAGCTGATGCAACTTTTACCTTGGTCAAGCCATTTACCTCAAGACCCGTTGGTAATTTTTTCCCAACTGTTTGCCGTATTCCAGGGTATCTGAGGTTTGAGGTCTTGTGTCTCGCCTTACAGAGCACACATCCTCGAGTCGTGAAGGGACTGACGAAGGCGGATATTTCCGGAGGTGGAAGAAGGCACCGGACATGAAACCTTGTTAGGTAGTTGTTTCGGATACCAAGCAGTGTCGAGTGAGTAAAGAAGAAGTGAGATCCAAGACTGAGCGACGAGAGATGAGAGATGCCCCTGCTTTCAACTCTCTGACTCTTCAAATTCTTCAACTCATTACCATAGTACTCAAGGCCGAAAGAGACGTCGCTGTATCGTTCGGTCATTGCTGAACTCAGGACCTGACATGTTGGTGGCGGTTGCGGTAATCTTCTCCCCGTCTACCGCCTGTGAGTCGGCACCAATTGCTGCAAAAAAAAAAGTCCCAGACAGGGTGATCCTAGTAGAGGGAGGTTGAGTGCGTTGGGTTGAAGCTCACAAGTGTTCCTTGGAGTCGGTGGCATCCTTGCAAGAACCAAAGCTCGGATCCGCCAAAATGCGCAAAAAAAATGTGTCTAAGGCGCCGGCTGACCAGTCATCGTCGCCCAAGGCCAGTGCAACTAAACCACCCCATCCAGGCTGTCCACCTCCATCCTTCTTCGGGGGTGGCCCCCCCACCATTATCAGCTGCTCGTCCGTTGCTGCTACTGCCGCTGTCTCCTTCGTCCTTCCGCCAGCCTCTCTCCAACAAGAGAGGCAGGTTTTCTGCTGCCACCATCCTTTCTCCTGCAACAGTCATCACTCCTTGGATTCTTCATTCAAAGTCGCTGCGAAGCAACAAGCGCGAGAAAGAACAAGTCGCTCGAGGCACGGCGCGACTCGCTCTCCAGCCTCACCTTACCTATGTTAATTATCTCACGCCCTAATACCTTAACCCCACGCAACTCGATCACTACCTACCACTACCTACTTACCTTACCTACCCCACGACAAGAGGCGCTTCGCATTCCCTGCCTTATGTACAGCCTCCCGACCACCACCGACCGATTCAAACCCGAGTTCTTTCAACGACTGTCGTTATCGAACTGCAACCCCGACAATTTGCGCTGTTCGCATTGCGCGTAAAAGAGTTGACCAGAAAAGAGATTGGCGCATTGGGCTTTTTCTTGCCAAACTAGGAGATCGGAGTCCGATTTAGCGGCTCGGAAAATCAGTGTCGCCATGATGGACGCCGCGTCCTGGAACCCCCAAGACCCAGCCTTGGCGCCTGGCCATGACGATGAGTTTCAACAATTTTTGAATATGGGCGGTATGGGAGGCATGGGGGACTCGATGACTTTCGACTTCAACGACTACCAGGCAGGAAATGGCCCCGATATGATGCAGCCAGGGCGCGAGCAATTGGACACTCAGATGGGAGGAACCGACGCCAACATGGTCATGGGAAACGCCAGCTCTGCCATGCAACAGCAGCTCATCAACATGACGACCGCGACCGCCCACCCTGCCATCCCTACCCAAATGATCCCTCCGCATACCCCGACGGACGCCATTAGTGAGATCGACGCTCAGATCCGCTATTTGCAGCAGCAACGTATGCAGCAGCAGCATCGCCAGATCCAAGAACAGCATGTATACTATGCAAGTTCGTCGCACGCTGTTCCGCCAACCCCGCAAAGTCTCGAGATGCCTCCTGCAAGCAATCAGTTCTATTCCGAGCAGCGACATACGCCCATGTTTGACAGCCGCTACCAGCGCATCAAGGAACAACAAGATGTAAGCCTCATCTACTACTGACAAATGCCGAAGCGCAGTGCTGATTTTGGCAGATGGCCTTCACTCCTTTGGTATCGCCGGCAGTAACCCCTTTGGATCCGCATTTTCAGATGGAAGCTGGCGGCTTCAGCATCCCAAGCGCCTACTTCAGTCCTCTCACATCCCCGGCTCTCCATGCGCAGAGTGATCAGAGTCTTTTGTACGATCGGCGTTCGTCCCTGTCTGCTCACAACTCACCGGCCGAGATGGAGGTTGAGACGAATACAACCAACGCGCAGCCGTCCGTCGTTGATTTGTCTAAGAAGGCCCGCAAAACCAACGCTTCCAGGGCTAAAGCGAAGGCGAACGTCCGTCAGTCACCCATCGCAAAGCCCCAGCGCAAGAAGGCAGGGCCTACACCGAAGATGGTGTCACAAGCTTTGAGTGAGATGCAAGAAGTCAACGAGGATGGCCTGGATCAAATGCTGCCTTCGACTGCTCTGCCGGGTCCTATGAGCAGCGAGGAGTCCGAAAACGCCTCCGTGTCGCCCGAGACCCTGTCGGATATGCCGCCACCGCCAGTCCCCCACAAGCAGTCGAGCAAATCTCCCTTCATTCAACCGCAACCTCAGCCACAGCCGCACCCGCACTCGGCGATACCAGCTCATATTCAGGGGAAGCCGTCGCCCGCCACACCGGCCTCTCTCATGAAACTCCCCGCATCGAGTGCAAACAACTCGACATCGTCAAATCCGCAGGATCTCGGACCTTCGGATCACATTGAATCCTTCGAACTTCCCGAATCTGTGAATTTCATCTCCAGACCTCAACCTCCACGTATCGATACAGCAACTCCGACCCAGTCGCCGTCCGATCCCGGCTCGGCGAGGGCAGCATCGTTTCAGCCGCTCCCTTCACCTGTTTTCGCCAAACCCGCCGCTGCTGCTTCGGCCAGTGCAAGCCCCAATCTTGCTCCGGGATCGTCAGGTCCGTCTGCAAGGAAAACGCCTCAGCTGCTGGCCAGAGGCAGCAAGAGCAAGAGAGGAAGTGTCAGTTCCGTCCACGTGTCACCTGCGTTGCGACCGCGGATATCGCCCAGCATCAAGCCTCTCTTACCTGGTACGCCCGGCGGTCTTTCCGCCGAAGATACAGCGTCCCGTTTGTTGGCTTCCAAATCCAACTACCAGAACATCCTCGAAGGAAATACGGTTCCCGGTGTCCACTACCCCAGCGAGCTATCTACGAATCTCACGTCAAAGCGTACGTCTCACAAGATTGCGGAACAGGGCCGGCGAAACCGCATCAACTCGGCTTTGCAAGAAATCGCGTCCCTTCTTCCTCAGCCTGTCAAGGACTCCAAGAATAGTGGCGAAAGCGACAACGCCGAAAAGGAAAGGAAGGAAAAGGACAAGGCGGGAGGAGCACCAAACAGCAAGGCCAGCACTGTCGAGCTCGCGATTGATTACATCAAACAACTCAAGCAAGAAGTGGCGGAAGCCAATAAGAGGGCCGAAGATGCAGAGAGAAAGTTGGAACTCCAAGAGAAGGCATCAGTCCGCGGGTCAGCGGAGCAGATCGAAGTCTCGACGGAATAATGAAAGCGCGTATGGGGGAAGGCTCATGGTCTTCATACACTATATATGAGCGAGATAAACGGACAGGCATGTTATACGAGATAATCTAGGAGCATAGAGGGTCGGTTATTTGGATTTGTTTGTTTTGCGAGAGGCACACGCTGTGTTTTTCGTAGTCGTTTGATTTGCATATACCATGGCGAAAACCGGCGTGCTTGGGTTAGCTCTCATGTTCTAGAGCTTCTAGATTAGGACTTAGCATACGGTATCGACATGCAGTGATCATGGACTATGTTCCAGGCGTCACGAGACTCAGCTCACAAGGTGTGACTGTATATTTTCAGGGTATCACAAGTATAAAAAGAACCACGATGCATCGTCCCTGTTCCCTTCCGTCGCGCGTGCGTGCGTGTGCTTTTTCCATGTCAGTGATTTGACATCCGAAACCGGAACCAAAACCAGCTAGCTCCCCCTCCCTGAACTCCGTGTGACGCACAAACTACTGGCTGTCCTTGTGGTGTTCTAGAACGTCGACGTCCAGCTCCTCCATGACCTCCACGACGAGGTTCAGGCTCTCCATCAAACCGTTGACGGACACGCGGAGCATGCGATTCGTGGTGGCCTTGTAGTGAACTCGGAGGATGGCAGAAGCAGCGTCGCCCGCGGAGGGGCTCTCTTCGATGGAGAATGTGCGTCTCACGAGCGGCGACAGTTCTTTATCGACGGCGAGGGCCTTGTGGGCTACGGACGCCAGGCGCGGGGTAGGGAACGGGACGTCGACGGTCCTGCGGGGGGCTTCTGCATTAGCGGAATGTTTCTTTCTTCTTCTTTATTGCTTTTTGGGGGGGAGCAAATAACACAATGCGACACATTGGGCGAAAACAGGGCGGTTCCTCACAACGAGCATGGGAATTCGTCGTCAATTGTGTCGTCCATTTTTGCGGTTCAACGGTTGGTTGTCTGGGCGCAAAAAGTCGTAGGGGTCAGGAATGGGGAAAGTTGAGCTGGTCGTGTTGGCCGTGGTGTCGGCGGGACGGGAAATCGTCATTGGAGCGGCGGCGCAAAAAAGGTGTCCCGCAAACCAACCACGCTTGCCCTCACCCACCAAGTGCGGCGGTAAAACAGGATCGTTTTACGGATACGGCAGACACAGTGACAGGCTCTTCCTTTCAGATGGATCAGACAACTCAGACGTCCCCGCCATTCCAAGTATTGTTTCCACGGCAGGATCAGAATACATGTCACGCGACAGCGCATGCGCACAGCATCGCAACGACTTCAAGTGACTGGGAAGTATTCCATTGCGCCAGGTGAAACACTGCGTGAGAGTATACCCTAAGGTAGGTACTTCGAGGTTCAATGGATTGATGATGTGGACGGCGTGGGGTTGCCCTGGTGTTGCGGCAGCGCCGCTCGATAAGCAAGCCTAGACTCAACCTGGATGTGACTCAAGCGACTCAAAGCAGAGGAGGGGAGGGGGGAATATTGTTGATTTGTTTTTAATATGACAATCACCCTAGCTGGAGAGCACGGGAGTTTGGGGCCTTTCCTTCGTGGACGATGGACAGTGGTCAATCAGCCGTCAAAAAAGGGCCCCAAGATCTGGTTCGGGTCTAGAGCAGCCAGCCCAGCCGCAGTCTGAGGGTCTCCAAGTTGTCAAAAAAGCAGGCAGGGCACATCTCAATAAATGCCGATGTGCACATCTCACGACAGCTACCCTCTACTACCTTCCCTTACAGCTGCATTGCAGGGAAGAGCAAGGTAGGTACCTAGGTAGGGTGCGGGTGCGGGTGCCCGTGCGGTTGCCTGAGGCGCTGAACCTGGTCGAACGATTCGTCAGGAGGCGCGCATGGTCAGTGCTTCCCTTGGCAGGTTGTCTTGACAACGGCTGGCAGCCCGGCAGCCCAGCGACCAAGCCGACCCAGCAAGCCACAGCTAGGCACTGAAGGTGCGCAACAACACTCAACCCTTGCTGTTTTGAGCCGGGGCCCCCATATTGACCGCTTCTGCCAAAAACAACACCAAACCCATACAAAAACACCGTCGTCACTCGCTCCTGAATTTGGAAATACCTTCCTTTTACCCATCTTCGTATCCTCACCTGTTTTGCCTAATCCTCCGACGGCCCTTTTGGAAATAATCTTTTTTATTTCCATTTGGTGTGCATTGCGCTTGCTTCCTCCCACCCTTTCTCGGCGTGCAATATCTTCTACTGGCCTGGCAGCTACCTTACTCCGCCGACAACCCGAACTACAGATCGTATTGTTGTTGTTATTGTTTCAGAGGGCCGATTCCAACATTCCTGTTGCTCGCACACCACAAGCAACCGCAAACCAACACGGACACCAGTTTATACCTTCCGTCGCCACCTTCCCCTTGCGCGCATACTTTGCATACAAAGGGTAGCTTCATCTCTGGATAATTTCGGCACCTGCCTTACCCTTTCCGAACCAGGCCGCACGCTTAACACATCTCCTTCCTGCGCGCAAGAGCAACTGCCTCGCCTCGATACAATCGGAGGAAACAGAGAGTCACGAGACCAATGGCCCCTTCTTCCAAGAGCCCGAACATGGGCCAAGTTATTGAGTATATCCCAGGTAAGCTTCCAGCCGCCCGTGCCCGCGCACCCAATGCCTCATCAGCATCATAATCGCCGTCATGTCGCATCGTTATTCTGCGCAGAGCCAGTCGCCTAGGTCGTCGCGCACCAGCAACTTGAGCGCAACGACCGATGTTGTGAGCTCGGCTTCGCAGCAGATTCATCCCTACTTTTACTGCGCCAACTTTCCGAGCTCTTTTCTGACCATCATCCCAGACCGGCTGTATCTGGCTGCTTATATTCACCCTCCCACGGCCGAAACCATCTTCCCCTACGGCGAGCCTGTTCAGACCTCCCCCAGAAAGCGATCTCAGAGAGCCGCCGATGGCCCCACACCTGTGCAGACCTCCGCCCGTCTCGCGCCCTACTACTTCTCTGTCGACGACACGCTTCTCTACAATGCCTTCCACCACGACTTTGGCCCGTTGCACATCGGCCACCTGTACCGCTTTGCCCTACAGTTTCACGATGTGCTCGGTGCCAAGGAGAACAAGGATCGCCCAATCGTGTTCTGGAGCAGAGCTGACCCCAGAAGTGAGTAGCGTCGCTGAACAAGTATGAAATCCACTCGCTGACCATCGCCCAGGCCGTGCCAACGCTGCTTGCATGCTCGCCTGCTACATGGTTTTGATCCAGAACTGGCCTCCCCACTTGGCCCTCGCCCCCATCGCTCAGGTCGATCCCCCTCTGATGCCTTTCCGTGACGCTGGATACAGTCAGGCCGACTACGGCATCACCGTTCAGGACGTCGTTTACGGGGTGTGGAAAGCCAAGGAGGAGGGCTGCTGCGCCTTAGACAACTTTGACCTCGACGAATACGAGAAGTATGAAAGGGTAGAGCACGGAGACTTCAACTGGATCACGCCCCAATTCCTTGCTTTTGCCTCGCCGCAACACACTCCCGTTGCCAAGCTCATTGAAGGCACTGAGGAATGGGACGCGCTTCCCAAGTCTCTTGGACAGTTGGATGCGAACGAGACGCTGCCCCAACCCTTCAAGAACGTTCTGAAGCACTTCACTGAGCGGAACATTGGCCTCGTTGTCCGTCTCAACTCGCCGCTCTACTCCCCCTCATTCTTCGAGTCCATGGGCATTTCACACCTCGACATGATCTTCGACGATGGCACCTGCCCGCCTCTCACAACCGTCCGCAAGTTCATCAGGCTAGCGCACGAGACCATCACTGTTAAAAAGAAGGGCATCGCTGTTCACTGCAAGGCCGGTCTCGGAAGAACCGGCTGCCTCATTGGCGCCTATCTCATCTACCGCCACGGCTTCACTGCCAACGAGATCATCGCCTTCATGCGCTTCATGCGCCCTGGCATGGTCGTCGGCCCTCAACAACACTGGCTGCACATCAACCAGGGTGTCTTCCGCGAATGGTGGATTGAGGAGCGCATTGAACGCAAGCTCCGAAAGGAAATGGCTGCCAACGCCGCTGCCCCCAGCACTCCCATCCGCGCCATGCAAAAGACCTCCCTTCGCAACGGCCAGACATCCACACCCCCTCACCGCAGCACATCAAACCGGACGCCATTGAGCGAAGTCGACCAGGACCGCAACAACATTGGGGTTCAAGAGGATTACCTCCCTGCGCCAACACCGGGCCAGCCAAGGAAAACCAACAGGGCGGACCGCCATCATCCCTACCAACGAGCTCCTTCATACCACACGACATTAGACGAAGAGGCCGCCGTTCACCAGGAGACCGAGGTGATCGCTGTTCACAAGCAGTCTCGTGGACCTGCCGAATCCGATGAAGAATGGGATATTCGGATGCGCACACATAGGAAGACTTCGCAATCGCCTGCTCGGAGTGAAAAGCGGTCAGTTAGTCACTCCGCGGCAACTATCTATCAGACGTTCATCGACAACGATGCCAGCAACGACGCGGAAAACATTGGGACACAACGCGTCAAACAGGTCGATCGTGACCGCGTTAGCAGCGCATCGGGTGTTCTCACCAAGGTTCGTGGGAGTAAGCGGTCGGGCGATTCACCTCTGAGGACCAAAGATGGAGTACGAAAGACGAGTGGCCGTGTCGGTAGTGTGGGCAACTCAGCCATGTCCGCAACAGCAGCCTCGACAGCACGAAAGGTTTCTGGGGCGTAGGAACAACCCAGGCCCCGTCGCCTTCGTCCTGGATACGCATCTTAGGGCCTTTGGGTGAATGCCGACAGCTTACTAACCACTTATGATGATGATGATCACGACCTGTCCATGTTGATCTGCATGAATTGGCGTTGGGTTCTGGCGACCTCGGAGATTGCGGCAAAGGATACTGGTGTTCAAAGGGTGGAATCCAGCTTTGGCTGCTATGATGTCTACGACATTGCGACATGATGATGATGATGAGGGTTACTTCGGCGGATGTCCACAAAGGCTTTTGCATCTTCTCTCTCTCTCTCTCTCTCTCTCTCTCCTGCCCGGGCTTTCAATGTACATACACCTGGGCTGGCACGGCAGCCGGCCGGTTCAAACTGATTGAAGGGTTCCTCACACGGCGTTTTTGGGACATAACGGTGTTGAGTATTGTAGTTGTATTTATCATTGCTTTTTTGCTGTTTTGCAACATTTTTTGGTCGTTTCGTGCGCATCGGGCTGGGAGCAGACCGGAGCTCGGGTCGAGGGCAGTGGCAGTGGGCATGCCTCTCTCCCCCGGGATGTTATGATGATCATTGTTAGATGGAGAACGACATGACGAGTGAGCTTTGCCCTCTTGTCTTTTTCGGCAATACAAAAAGTACGCAAACATGACGTATTCTAGGGTTTTAGTGAGTTTCGTCTTGATCATCTCACATACCACGTAAGCCGTAAGCCGCAGGCGTCCCGAATCATGTGTCGTGCATCGACAGGTTCACTTATGGCCTGAAGATGCTCATAGTGTGCCACTCCAGACTTTGAGTTGCACGCAGTCTCCAGCCCGTTGTTTTCGCGGTATATCAACCTTGGCAACTGGCATTCCGTTGTCACCACCCCATCCATCTCCGCAATCAACCCTTGTTTGGAGACGGCAAGATGCCACGGACATTATCACTAGGCATGATGCAGGCGCATTTGGGGTTGTATCTTTCAAACAGGTTAAAAACTCAAAAAGACCTTGAGAGCTGAATGCTTAAGGCGATTGAAGAAGCAGACGAGGGCGACGGCGGGGGATGTGACTAGTAAAGAGTTCAATATGGGTGGCATTGGAGTGAAATTCTTTGGAAAGTAGACTTCCGAGGGTCACGCTAGGGAGACTGTCGTTGAATTTTGATACATCAGGATATCTGCGGCGCTGTTATTTGACCACACAGGTGTCCATAAGAATGGGGATGTTCCTGCATATGAGACAAGATTGCGGTTCTCCTCGAAATTGTCGTGCATCTGTCGCGCACGACTGCGTCGATGATTCGCGTTCCGGGTGCCTTCTTCTGTCACAATCGTTTTCTAGCGCGTGTCAGTGGATATTCACCTTGAGTCCACAACCCCAGGCCTCACCACCAACGGGCTGCGGTTTCTCGAGGGTCTCAGCTGCTCTTCAACGCTCAACGAACTTTCTTGATGACCATCGGCGCGGCAGAAAAAACTATGGGCAGTCGGCGCTTTCACTGTCCTAGACGTCTCTAAATCCTTGTCCAGGCTTAGACCTGCTGAATATCTGTTTTGCCCTTTGGAGCTCTCTTGTTTGCGGCTAGAGCTCGCAACGTCTGGATTTTGGTGCTCTTGTGGTGTCCGGATCAAACCTTGCTTGGATAACATACTCAGCTCGACACCCACTGCCTTTGCGAGCAATGACTGCCATCTGGGGTCCTGTCGAGGGTACAAGAAGGGGTAATGGGAAAGAAGGTACACCCGACCTGGGCCGAGCGATAATGAGTTGTGCAAGCGCGGTTGAACTCTCTAAGCCAAAAATTTGGCTTAGTTTATGGCCACGATGGATACTGAGATAGGCTTTATCGCATTCGGTGATCAAAGAACTCGTTGGCCGCAGGCCTATGGTGTGTTTAAACAGATAGAACAATGCATGTAAGCGGCGAACGGGCTGATTTCACTTTTGCAGAAAACAAATAAGCCTACTCGTCTACGAGACTTTCTTTAGAATCCCTTCGCTTGTGTAAGACTCACCTTATGGGATGTACCCATAAGCGTAGCCACTTAGTGGCCTATAACATTCCGCGACGCGGTCGATGCATCTTTTACAGGCCCGGCAAGACAATTTCACAGTCAGGGCGGATCTGAGCGAACCTGATCCGTCTACATGCTTCAGATCATCTCGAAGGTGCGGCCGGACGGAGAGCTTTATATGCCTGTCACTAACACACCATGCTCACCGAAGTGTTGATATGACTAACAGTCGCGATTTTGATATTATCTAAGGTAATGAAATCTAAGAGATATCATGTGTTCAATTGTAAGAATCCGGTGGATTTATTTATATTACCAACGGTTTACCCGCCGACGAGACCTTTGCTCAGAACGCAATGGTAGGTATCATCAAGAACGACTCGCTGAAGGCACTGAAAAAGTTACGAGGAATGGCGTTGCTCTTTCGAAGGCCTTGGCTTACTTGCTAGAAGGCCATGAACGGGGCATTGGCTTATTAAATTCATCATCATGATTCAAAGCGTATCGTCTCCGCTGATTTTGGTCACCTCGACTCGGATTCTCTCATTACCGTTCATTTCCCAGTCATATCTTTGATTTACGCACAGAATGTGACAGTATGTTGAATATAGAGATACCTAGCACCTGATTGATGGAACACTCCTTGTAACCTCCACGATCACTGGAATACAGAGACACACGAATACCATGTGATCCCTAAGTAATTGCTACCCTGACACCAAGGCAACGCAGTCACCATGCGTGTGCCAGACAATCTGAAGGACCTAAACGTGCCCATATTGCTTCCCCCACGCGATTGCAGAACTTAAGACAACCTTGGATATCGGAATCGACACGTCCGAGCAGTGGTTACCCTCACCACCTTCCCGCCAACCTTCAGCTATGAGCAGTTTCTGAGACAGAGACCATCACATGCGACCACACCCATTGGAGAACTCGGGATCCCGTCCGCTCTCCCATCGATAAACCAGTGAGGGCCAGAGTAGTAGTTGGGTCGGTGACGACCAGCGAATGCCTGGTGTTGCATGTACTTTTGGCCATCTTTTGCTTTTCTTGGACACCGCCCTACGAACCTCGTTCATTATATGGAAGCGGTGAGACTAGGTGGTGTCAAATTACGAGCATCGTGGAGGGCTTTGGGCCACCTGGCGCGTAGCCTGCGTAACGACAGCCCCGATGCCTCCTCTAATATGGTAAACATAATCGACAACCTCATTCGTTCGATAAAGCTTCACATGCAACCTATACGACTAGGAGAAACCGTGATATCATGAGACAAACGCCTCGTGGTGTTCACGATCCCCAAAACCGAGACATACAGCTAAGAAGATCCTGCAGAAGAGGCCACCGTATTCGCAAGC
Organism: Colletotrichum sansevieriae; assembly: GCA_026260285.1. Classification (NCBI taxonomy): domain Eukaryota; kingdom Fungi; phylum Ascomycota; class Sordariomycetes; order Glomerellales; family Glomerellaceae; genus Colletotrichum; species Colletotrichum sansevieriae. Next base: position 17,011 of record JAOQIF010000100.1, read on the forward strand.
CCTGCCAGAGCGTTCATTGTCTTAAAAAAGGTCTACCGCCGTTCTTTCAATAGCCCACTTGAAGTCCCGAACCTGAGACCTGCTGTCGTACCCGAGTTTGGCAGCATGTCTCAGTTGAAAGTAAGCCATGAACAACCGTAACTGGACAAGAGACACATCAACGGCGCCGATCACCTCGATGTCAAAAAGCAAAGAACACCCTTCAACAGCGGCGACGGCGCTGTTAAGCAGAAGGAAACCCGAGATGTTGATAACCGTCATCGAAACCTCAGCTCAGGGCGACGGGTCACCTCGGCATCAACTGACGAAATCTCCAGCAGCGTTCCCAAAGCCATGAGGGACAAGACCGTCCACCGACGATCCCCGATCCCCCACCAGATGGGCTGCCATCCTTCCTGGCCCCCAAGAAAAAGCCCGGGGGAAGGCTTGTCAAGACAGGACTCGTCGTCAGATGGCGATGTTCGAGAACGACCTCCGCCAAGTGCAGTCTAGTGAACACTGTTTGCCAACCCCAGGACCGAGAACATCTCGTTCGACAATAATCCTGAAGCAGGACTTTTGCTCCGATTTTGGGGCGGCTGGATGCCAGGGTATACTGGCTAATGAGCCATCGAAACCGGCGCTTGAAATTCGCTCACAGTACCCAAATATCAACCCTGCCAAACGCAGATCGATTATTAGAGAAGTTCTTCGCCTTGCGTTGAAGGCGGCAGAACGGAAGCAATAGTCACCGCGAGATGCATGTACCCGTGAACTTTGGAGCCTCAAAGTATCGAAACCTTAACCCAACGAGCCCTCGGAAGCGACGTTGCGTCGGAGATTCAACAGAGGGATACTACTCCTCGCAATTGAAGCGTTACGTCAAAACCCGAAAAATTAAGCCTATGAGCGAAGTTCACTACTCGACGCGGCCCCCAAACTTCGCTCAAGAGAGCGCGCGATGCAACGCTCTCACAACGGTCTATACCAAACGTAGAGCCGGATCAACTCCTCTGAAAGACGAGACCAGTGGCAGGTTCCATCCACTATGGATGTCGTACTTTAAAAAGAAAAGCGGTCCAGCACAAACAAATCCCCCCCAAAAACCCCTCCGTTGGCCATGGGCGACGGGTCAGTTCACGATGAAACACGACCCAATCAGTACGACAGAATCAGGTTCCGCTGTATTTTGCCCTCTTTTACTGCCCGTTCTGCGGGGTCAGCCGGGTAAGACGTGGATCAACCGAGATGGATAATTCCATCGAACAAAACCTCAGCGTGGCATCGTGGAACCCGCCGGTACCAGTTCAGAACACCAATCCTTCTCGAAACGCGACGGACCTCCATCTTTCCAGACTGCTGGGAGGACTGTCTTCGCGGCGCGGATATGTCGAAATGTCAGTAGTGTCGACGCTAGCCCGCACATCTTCATCCTCGTCCACGTCGAAGATCCACAGCCCAATTTGGCGAAACGAAATACCAGATTTCACGGTAGGGAGGTCTTCGTCAGAATCAAGACGCAGGGGCTGGTCCAACTAGGCAACCAGCTCACAGGGCCCATGGGTGGCCGTTGGCTGTTGTCGGTTGCTGCCTTCGTTGGCCGTAAACTATGCTTCTTGGTGTCGAACGCCACCCTCGGCCTTTGCCTCCTGCAGATTATGCTTGGCCTGCACCTTGTTCCTACTGCATATACGCGAGACGAATGCGCACGAGTAGGAGTAAATGTCGACACACCTTGGCTGGTCAGCTTTACTCCTGTTTAAGCAATCTGCAGAGTTAGAGTGATCGTTCGCAAATGAGGCTTCTGGGTGTTAAAGGTTCTAGCTCATCCTCTGTGATTACTACTCCACACTGTGACCGCAATGCGTCTTCCTGCTTCTTCTTCCTGCTTCTGGCAATTTGCAGTAGGGCGAGGGCGCAACTGCCAAACTTGCCCAGGGTCACCGTGTTCCCGGTGAAGGACGACCCCATCACGTTTTCCCTCGTAGAGTTAGTCTGTACAAGGCTGGGAGCCACTGACTACATCAATCGGACCGGCCTGCCTCTCAGTTGTTCACGCACCGCCTCGGCGGGTCCAGCGCTTGTCTAGGAATGCCGATAAGGGTTTAATAGGTGCGAAAACGCGAAGTTTTTGAAATTAGTAGCCTCAAGATGATTGTTGCAAGGCAAGAAGGTTCCATCGAGGCTTTTGTGAAACTTGGACAAGTTGAACTTGACGGCATGGGCAGATGTAGATGGTCCCTCTGGCTCCCAAGCGAGACAGATGATGATGCGGTTCCGAAGCCGCCTAGTGCTATGCAGTCAGCATCTAGGTAAAGGGACGGCGCGAAATTGCGATGCCAAGATGCAACGCCCACATTCCAGGCTCTGTCGGCCAACTAGAAGTGCAGTGCGCAGCCATTTCGACCCTCCGACGAGACTTGTGCCTGCGTTGAAGCTTGCATGGGCATTCGAAGGGGTTTGAGTAAATGTGGTGGGATTGAAGGGGGGTGCCGCTCATACCACAACACTATGAGAATGACAAGTGAACCTTGGCCTGGCAGGGATCGAACTTTCAACGACAGCTCGCAGGACAGCAAACGATAAGTTGCCACACTTGGCGCCTCCAGATTGCTGAGAATTAACGGAGTGCGGAGCAGAAAGCTCTCTGAGGTGTTCTTCCAACGCCTCAAGTGAAGCCGGAGATCAGTATGCAACCTACGTTGCTACGACATCCCGTTCACCAGAAGCCGAAGTTCATGTATCTGAGGAAGGCGCGATTGTTGTACGCGCCTGGTAGGGAGAGAAGGGTGTTGCTAGTATTCATATGTTGGGACTCGAATCCGTTTTCTGGGCCGAAATCGTGTTGTGAACCTGGTGGGAGAACTGCGCTTGTTTCGCGGGGGGGTGGTCCCTCAAGCGATTCTTGACAGGTCTTGGATCAGCGCAGTCCCGGGCCGAAGAGTCCAAGAGGACGAGCCTAGCCACGGCAAGTCTGTCACATTTTTCCCTTGCTTGCTTTTGGAAGGCAGTGGATCTGATTGCCTGTGGTCGAGGATTTGAGTGGGAATGGTTTCTTTGGGGAGACAAGTAGGCGATGAAGGGTCAGTGGAGAAGTGGATGAGACGGGATGGCAACATATCCTGGCCCTGCCAGATTGTCTGGGAAAAGATTGTCTCCAGCGACGTGTGGATGGACGTGCAACATCAAAGAAAAGTGGGAGAGTTGTTTTTTGCTTCCGGAAAAGATACCCAATCGTTAATGCCTCCACTGTTGAACATTGATAAGGTTTGATAACAGTCTAGGAGCGCGAGAGCGGGATCTGTCCTGAGTTGAAGCTATTGCTCGAGCAGGGCCTGCGGCGGTTGCTTTTGGGTGCTTTCGTTTCTCTTTGGTGACCGCCGTTCGATGCCCAGCCCCGTTACACTGGACAGCAAGCCCAGGGCAGAAGGCACTGACGAATGCTAACGCCTGGAGATTTCTTCTCCTCTCGTCGCTTGAACGTCCTGTCACGGGCAAAGCTGCCGAATGTTGGTACTCCTCGAGATGACCAATCTAGTTTGACTCCGTCGACTCTATGTTGCGGCTTACGAGGAAATATGACACGACATGTCTTGGTCTCGACCGTGATCCTCGTTTGAGTCGCCTCCGCCGGCAAGCACCGTAAGCCGTGATGTGCGTGCTCGCAGGGAAACCATGTGGGTGGTCCCCAGACCGGATGGCGGAAGCCATTCCCCTTCTCCGATTGCTTGCTCGACTGGGACAGCGTCGTCGAATGACATGAGATAAAAAGACATCGACCTCTGGTAGTGGGTCAACGCGGGTGAGCGTAAAGTGGGCTTCTCGTGACGGACAAGCGATGACAGACGTGCACCGTCGAATTCGTCGTCACGCATTGACGAGAGATCTCGGGTCCACTCTACGTGGACGGGGTTTTGTGGTGTGAATGGATCAATTACGGCGGCGTGCGAAGCCGGGATGTCGGAATGTGCACACGCAATCCAGGAGCCTGGGAGTGTTGTCGCGGTACGAAGGTTCCGGTCAAAAGTATTCGTACATCAGGGGGGCCCTGCCGTAGTGCGAAATTCAGGGGTTTTTCGTTATTTTTACTATAGATAATCCCTTGCCTAATTAGGCCCTAACTTCAGTTGCTTAAAATAAGGATACCCTAACTAGAAATTAGCTTATATTATTATTTTTAACTAAACTACTCTTTTAGATTAAGCTAAAGAAGGGGGGGTAACCCTACCTCAAAAAGAACGCTACTAATACTACTATAATACTTATGAAGTTAAAAGAATAGGATAATAGTATATATAGGAGCCCTAACCCTATAGGAGTTAGGTAAGTTAACTATTGCTAAGATATATAGGGACTTTGAGATGCCCTGAAGTATATTTACCTTAATATACTAAAAAGCTATTATGAGGATATATCCTAGGAGAGGTAGTCCTTGAGATATTTATAACTAATATACCTTAATATAAGCGCCCCTTATATATTATTAAAGACTTTAAAGTTTAAATTAATAGTATTCTAACTAAAAACTTAATAACTAAGCAGTACTTAATATAGTAATTAGCTAATATAATCTGCTATACCTTTATTAAAAGCAATATATTAGTTTCGAGGTCTACTATATATTAATGTCTAAAAAGCAAATAATTTCAAAGTATTAAACTAATAATAAAGCTAGGCCTAAATAACTAATAAAAGAAATAATACCTTTAATAAGCCCTATAGTATAGCGCTTAGATAATTAAGGATTAGAAGAGGGGTATATAGAGTAATAAGATAGCTATAATATTAGGAGCGATCTATAGGAAGCAGAGGGTCTAGCGGAGACTAAATAAGGTATTTATATCCTACTATATTTAATAGTATTAGAAAAATAATAAGAGTTTATATTTTAAGGCTATTTTTGCTAATATAAAGTTAGACTATATTATATATAGCTAATAGAGTTAAAAATATTAAAGGAGAGGTATAAGCAGTAGATAGATTAATAAAATGCTTATTATAAGGTAGTAGATTAAGCTAGATAGGAAGTAGCTAAAGTTATAAGAGTAATAGGCTTAAAAAGAAAGCCCCTAAGGCCTAAGTAATAAAGGTATACTACTAAAATAGGTGCTATAATCCGCAGGTTAAAAAAAAGAGAGATTAACTAGTACTAATATTAGCATGAGGTTCTAAAGCTACTTTTTATACCTTTTATTAAATAGAGGTAATATACCTATCCCAAAGGGGTAGAAATATTAGCATAAGAGGATAATACTAGCCCCTACGCCTAGCATTAGAACTATGAGTTCTAGCAGAAGTTAGGTATATAGCTTTTAATATAGCTAGTAAACTTTCTAGATCTCTTAGTAATTAAGCTGCTATAGATATATCTTAAATAGTAATAGGGCCTTGTTAGTATTATAAGCTGCGCGCGCCTAACTTATATATAGTGAGAGTAATAGCATAACTTTCTAATTAAAAAGTTATAATACTATATAGAGTATATCTAATATAGTATTTAAAGAGAGGGAATAAATATAAAGAGGGGTTACTACTACTATTACTAATAAGTATTTAAGAAGAAAAATCAAAGGTAGAGATTATAATATTCTTAATAGAAGAAGAGGAAGCAGAAAGAGTAGTTACTATTATTAACCTATAATAAGAGGTTATTAATAGGCTTAATAACCTCGATCTATATCGCAAGGCTAGCGCAGGGCGCTGCTGCTATATTATAGAGGTAGAGTAGTCCAAAATTAACAATAATAGCGATTTTAATAGGGAAAATTCCAAATCTAAGTAAAATAGGGTAGAAGAGTTTAAATATAATATTAAATTAATAATATATTATTATGCTAAGTAGTTATAGTAATATAGCAAAAATTCAGCGTTTTTTTATAATAGTAGGGGTAGTAAAATTAACTATATATTGAGGTATAGTAGAGGGGTAGTTAGAGGCGCTAGGGGCTAGCGCCGAAGTTTAGCCAGCCTCTAGTTAGCTGCACTGTAATTAAAAGTGGGGATGTACGAATACTTTTGACCGGAACCTTCGTACGAGAGCTCCTCAGCTCTGGTTCCCCTGGCTTACGGTTTCGGCCAGGTTTCTGGAACCAGTTAGTATCCCGTTCCGCCCGCTCCCAGGCGACCTCCCGAAAACTGCTACGTGCCCGGCGCCGGACCCGCTCGGTCGGTCCTGTTGGTGCTCCTGCGAATTTGAGAGGTTTTTCTCACTACGAGGCCTTCTCTTTTTGTTTACTTCCACCGGGAAGCTCTCACGCTGCGGGCCTTGCGACAAGGTAAATCCTGCTGGATGATGTGCTAAAACCTTGGTGGCACTTGGCACGGATTTCGAGAGCCAGCAGTGAGCCGTGTTGACGACGACATTGGGTTCGCCCCCAACGCGAATTCGTGATGCCCAAAGTCGCCATTTGCAGGTCGAAACCCGCGAGCATCCTTCCCAGCCTTCCCGGCCCAAGCTTCGCTAGAGCGCTGCTGCAGACTGCTGGAATGTGGCAGATGAGCGCAAGCATGATGTGCTCCCGTCTTCCATATCGAGTTTCTGCTGATGACCTAAGTTCCGAAGCCTTCCCGACTGCTTTGGCGATCTGGTCCAGCCTTGGAAAGCAGACCTCGAGGGACCCTATCCGTCCGGGCTGAGCATGTAATGACCGGGATCGCGCACGGTTACAGTGGTGTTCTCGTCACTATTTCTGCAATCGTGTAGTCAGATGATGGAAATCGACGGGTCAGTGGTGCGGCCGTACTTGTGCTCATCCGGTACCGACGTCACAGGTGACAGGTGAACGAAACGTATCCTCTGACGTTGTAACGATGTCAATGGATGTGAGTCTGATCCTCGTGTGTTTTGGACCAACATCCAACCTCTCGCCCTTTCGCAAAGATCAGGGCTTTTTGATATCCGTGGTATCGCACTTGCATGCGGCGGAGCTCACGTAACCATCACGATTCGATTTCGCGTTCCGGCAAAACGGTTGTTAGGCCCGGACCCTCAAACTTCCGTACGAGTTACGTTGCCTGCATGGGTCTTGGCCTCTCGTTGGACGTGCACAGTCCAGGCTCTCTGCCATGGTCGGGTTAAGAAAAAACCTTCAAAAATTTGGTTGTTGTTCCTTTGAACTGCAAGCAATGGAGATGATGGGAGCGCCTCCCCCATGTGCTTCGGTCACAACTCAGAGGTCATGGCGTTTGAAATCCGTTATTGGTTTGGCTTGGTTCCTAAGATCAATGGCGTCTGACGAAACTCACTGAAGCACGGCCCCAGCGACATTTCACATCAGAAGTCGAGATGACTAGCTCAAAAGCTAGAATTGAAGTAGTTGCTTCCACGGAGCTTCGAAGCAACGGCTGCAGGACAAATTGGGAATGGGTCGCGAGAACACGCGCTACTCTTGTCAGCCGCGGCAGGCCTAAACCCGTTCGAGCAAGTGCGTAACGTCCTGCAGCGACGCGTCTGTTCTGCGCCTTTGCGGCATGTTTGCATCTTCTAGAAGTCCGTCAACAGATGCTACACCCTGTTCTTAACAGTGCCAAGTTTGTTGTGCCACACCTTTTTCGCGTGGAGAATTGCATCGTGTTAGAGCCGCAACCAAACCAGGAGCACGTTCGCGTGACCAGCTCTCAGGCAGGATGGCGGGCTCCTTTCCAGCATTCCAGCGGCATTCAATGGCGCCAAGGGTGCTGCGGTGGTGGGCAGAACTGTCGAGTAGTGATGTAGCAGTAGATCCAAGCAGGTGTGCTCGCTGCCTGATGAGATGCCGACGAGCATTCGTGCCAAGGGATGTGGATGCCTGCCCTAGCTAGGTCGTAATGCGAATTTTGCGGCGCTGTCTCCCAGCGATGATCAAGTCTGGGACATGCGTAGGACTCTAGGAATGCGGGTCATCAAACGAAGAGGTTCGGCTCCCGGCAACTTCGCATTTCTTTTGCCAGAGCTTGAATGTCCCAGACAATGTCTCAATTCGGTTCGAGCGATTAGCCTATGTAGTCGAGTCTCGGAGTCTCGGAGTTCCAAACGGGCTCAATGGTACAGCAGAGCGTAAATGTTGCATTACAAGTATCTCGCGGCTCATTGTCAATCAAACCGTCACCGTCCGCCTGCTTGTGCTGTCCTCTTAAACCCGGCGATGCAACTTTGCTCGCGGAGAAATTTGTCTCGAGCCTCACAAACGAGCTGCTGGGGAGCAGGGGAGAAGATAAAACTGACAGCAGCCAATGGTTATGCGTAAAGTCGAAGAGTAGGCATCATCTTCGAATCTTCGACTTTTGAGCTGTTCAACTGCCATCCCAGTCCCAAATTCCTTGTTCCAGAGAAGCAAGCTATTTTCGAGCTCAAAAGTTCATGGTTGTGACGTTGTGAAACTCCAGTTGCGGATAGCATAGTGCTTCGCAGGACCTTGTCATGGCGGCGTCATTCCAATAAGCTCTTACGGACACAGGGCCCGAAGAACCTGGGAAAGGCATAATAAGTGACGGACGCACGCACGTGATGAGCTGCAGTTGTCGATAAGCGCCGTAGTTCCCAAGCTATTGAGCGGCGCGTCCCCGCCGCGGCCAACTTTGCAACTCGACTGGCTGGCATCCTGAATTGGCGTTTTGCACATTTAGGGTGTAGAGCAATGCCAAGGACTGCATGTGGGAGTTGGCGGCTCATTTCGAATGGATGAACCTCAAATTCGTCACCAGGAGCACCTCTGGACGCCTCCGCATGACATCTAATTTGGGCTCTCACTCGGAGCAGAGGCAATTGAACAGGACCTTCTCGATGACGAAGATCAAGCTGGTGCTGGAGGTGGTGTGAGCTGCGGGGGTTAACCATGGGCAGATTTCATAGGTTCTTCTAGTGCCTTTTTTTACTACCTATATTTAGCTATATAGGGGTAATTATACTTTCTTATATAAATTTAACCTATATTATATACTCTACTTATTGGTTTTATAATACCGGTATATAAAGAGAGTAGAGGTTAGGCGTAATATAAAGTCTGGATTATTAATAATATTAAATTATATTAGAAGGTAGCTAGTAATACCGAACGCGCTCAGCGCGGTCATCCCGCGCAAGGGCACTCAATGCGATTAACGCGTTGAATATACCTAAACGCAGTAAGCCTCCTTAAAAGGGCTTATCGCCTTTAAGGAGAAAAACCTTTTAAAATTATAGATTTTTTACTTATATTTTTAACTTACTATATAAACTATATTAATTAGTAGTATAACCTTAATAATTAGCTATATCCCCTTATAACTAAGAATATCCCTTATAATTAAAGAAAATACTCAATTATATAATAATATCTAACCTTATTAAGTTTATTTAAAATAATATCTTAGTAGTTAATACCTATAATTATTATATATTATGAATAAAGCTTCTAAACTCCCCTTCCTCTTAACTAGGAAATATTACTAGGAGATATTAAAGCTTAAATCTTTCTCTTAACTAAGAAATATTAATAAGAGATATTAACTCTTTATTATTCTCTTAATTAAGGGATATCCTTAAGAGATATTAAACCTTAAAGATTTCCTTAACTAAAGAATATCCCTAAGAGATATTAAACCTTAAAGATTATAATATTTTATAAGCTATTTTCTAATTATAAAGTTAAAAAAGGTCTTAAGTTTAACTTCTTAGAACATATTAACTATTTAATAACTATAAAGTTTATAATAATACTTAAGTAATACTCTGATAAGTTCTATATACTTTTTATTCTAACTAAGTATACTCTGTTTAAATTAATTATAAAAATAAATATTGTAGCTATTACTTATAAGAACTTTAAATAATATTTAGCTAACTATTATAGATATATTTAAAAGTCGCAATTATATAGGGAAGTATATAAGATTACTTAATATATTTAAGGTAAAGTCCTAAAGATATAGATAATAAGCTTATTACTATTTACTAATACTATTAAATAGTAATATCGCTTTAACCTCTCTTATTATAATTAATATATTAAGATAGAGATTAAATAAAGCTAAATACTAGACCTAACCCTCTCTTTTAAAGAGAATAAAGAGAGGGGAGGCTATAAAACCTCAAGAGCTAAAGCTATAAATAATCTAGATGTCTTAAAACCTATATCTAAGCTTAATATAATAATAATCCCTAAAGCTTTTTTAATATTTCTTCTAACTCTAGAGGAGTATTATAAGTTTAAATAAAGTTTTAGAAATACTTCATAACCTCTACCTCTTAAACTTATATTAAAGGATATTACTATTATATTAATATTAGAGCTAAGTCTAAATATATTCTATATATGATATAAGGAAAGTCTAGATATATTGAGTGCTTTATTTCTAACTTAAGAGAAGTGATAAAGTCCTTTTATACCTAAGCTGAATAACTCTTAGAGCTACCCTAGTAATTATAGCTAGGGTAAGTATTATAATAAGATAAGTTTATAAGAACCTAAAGCTAGAGTATTAATTCTTAATAAAAATAAGGGATACAATTAGAATATTAAACCTAAGGAGGATACTCCTCTATTATTACTTATATTATCTAGTAACCCTAGTAATAGAGGTAATAATAATAACCCTAATAGCTAAAATAGTAGAGGAGGTAACTCTAGCTATAATAATAATAATAGCTAAGATAACTATTACTTTTAGCCTCTAGCTAGACTAAGAGATATTATTAAGCTAATAGCTAACTCTAATAGGTTCTTAGTTAGCTATAACTCTCTCTTATTCCTTTTCTTGATAAATAAGGAAGAGTTAGTATATATAATTACTAGTATAATAGCTATTAAACCTAGAAATAGTACCCCCTGTTTTAAAACTAATATAATTAGGTTATTTAATCTACTTTTATATAATAACAAAGTTAATAATATATATATTAATAGTAGTTTAAAATCTATTTACTAAAATATATATTATTTTATTAATACTATTAATAGCTATATTAAGTCGGATAATAAGAACCTAGCTATAGCTACACCCTTAACCTCTATTAAATCTTATTAAAGCACGCCTCGGACTAGTATTATACTAACCTAATATTAAATAAGAGGGTAGAACTTAAGGATTCTAATTATAAGTTATATTTTTAGAAAGAATTATTACTTGAATATTTTTATTTATTATATAAAATTACTAAAGTATATTTAATAAAGAGAAGATATACTCTATATAATATATATAAATAATATAATATTCAATACTAAATAACTAAGGTCGCTTAACTTTATAAAGATATTAAAGAGAGTGAATCTAAGGTATTAACTATTATATATAATAAAATAGATATAGAGCTAGTTATTAGTATTCCTTAGCTAACTAGTAAAACGAACTATAATAAGTTTATTATAAGCCTATAGAAAATAGTCCCTAGTTAGTATTAAATAGTTACTAAAAGATCCTAGTAAGTACTAGTTTAACTATTTATAAAGATAACTCGCTTAGGAACAACCTTAATATACTTACTACTAAAGAAAACCTCTAGAATAAGCTATACTACTACTACTCGTTATTTATACTATATGAACCTAAAAGAGACTAAATCTAGCTTATTATTATTAAGACCTATAAAATAAGATATTAAGATTAATACTAAACCCTTATTAAGTTCCTCTTATAAGGATATTTAGTTTAATTAATAAGAAAGGCCTAAATACTAACCTAATTAATATAGTTAATATATTTAGTATCCTTAACTACCTAGCTACCCTTTAGTATATATATTAAAGGGGACTAACCCTAAGTTAATAGAAGAGGAAATATATACTTTATTAGAGGAGGGTAAACTTAACTATATTTAGTATAATAAAGCTAGTAAGGATTTAAACTTATATAAAAAGAGTTAGTAATTAGTACTAATAATAAAGATAACTAAGAGGAATAAGAAGATAATAATCCTAAGTATATTAACATAGTTATCTAATCCGCTTATTACTATAAACGCCCTCTAGGGTATATCCCTCTACATAAGGATAAGTACCTTATTTTTAATATTAACTTATTCTAAAATTCGCTCCTTAAGGATCTAGGAATCTGCTCTTATGAAATATACTTTTATAATACTAAGCTATATACTAACTTTAATAGTATCTTCTCGTATTAGACCCATCTATCGCCTTAGCTATATATAATAATTATTAGTCCTATTAAGCTATAGTATTATATAGTTATATATTTATACTAGTATATTTATACTAATATATGTATACTAATATATTTATACTAATATATTTATACTAATATATTTATACTAGTATATTTATACTAATATATATATATATATATATATATATATAAATTACTATCCGAGGCTATCGCAACGGACTACTAAGTATAGTTTATATCGATACTAGCGCTAACAGTTTAGTTATAAGTAAAGCTTACCTATAATAATCTTACCCTCTCCTAAGAACCTAAGGTATTTAAGCTCTAAGGCGTTAGAAGCCTTAAGACTATCGCTTAGATAACCTTCTTAATTCTTATATAAGGATAATAAAGTAATAGGTATATAATAACTACTAAGCTTTATATAAGCATATAGCTAGTCCTATATTGAGATACTAATCTACTTATAAGGTAAGACTTTAATATACCTAATAGGCATCTTAAACTTGTAATCTTATATCTAGATTATATTATATAATAATATTTAAATTCCTTCTTAAATCTATTTAAAAGTCTCTTTAAAGGTTTATAATATATATACTACTAGGAATATAACTATCGCTCTATATAACCGCTTAACTATCTAAGTTAATATACTATTAGTATAATAGAGTCCCTTCTATTTAGCCTAAAGTATAAAAGGTATATATATACGTAAGTTACTATTTATTCCTATTATTAATAATACTCCTTACCTATTAAAGACTAAATAAGGTACTAAGCTTAGAACCCTATTGCCCTTTAAGTCTAATAAATACCTTAAGCTAAAGACTTATAATTAATTATAAGTAGTCTTTTTAATATTGTTATATAAGGACCTAATATTATTAGTTTCATAAATATTAGTATATAAAGAGAGCAAGGGTAGGCGTAGTATAAAGTCTAAATTATTAATAATAATAAGTTATATTAGAGGGTAGCTTGCGAGGTAGGAGTAATATAGGAAGCCCGACGAGGTAGGCCACGTAATAGGTTATATAACTACTCGCTAGGTCCTAGTTATTCTAACCCAGGCTATAGATCTAAAGTTAGATCTAGCCTACTAGGCGAGTAGAAGTCCTACTTACCATATAAGTAAGCAAATATTCCTATAATGGTAGTCTTTCTTTTATACTATTAATCGCCTAATAGGCCTATCTATTTATATAAATTAAAATAATAAGTTAGAAGCTATTATTAGCTTCTAAATAAAGCGAAAAAGTAGCTAGTTTTAGCTATAATCCTATCTATTCTATCCTTCTATAAATATCTATTATTATGCTATTATTACGCTAAGTCTTTTACTATTTATATTACCTATTCTTCTATATAAATTATTAATATATTCCTATTAATAAGGTAGTATGACACCCTATTAGGCGTTACCTTTATTAGTATATTAGCGGGTTTTTCTTCGCTATTAACCTATTAGATCTGGGGTAGCTTATAGCGCTTATATAACTAATAGAGGGCTTTAATATTAATTATAAGCCTCTTTTCCTTTATAATACTAAGTTTAACTAGATACTTATATAATAAGTCTAAGTCTATATATATTACCATAGGGATAGAGTTACTAATAGCTAGCTTAGTAGTAACTTATTAAAGGGTTAAAGTAATAGTAAGAGCGAGGTTAGCGCTAGTAACCATAGTATAGGTCTCTAAGGCTAATATACTATAGGTAACTTATTTGTACTTAGTAGAGCTATATTAGATAATATTACTATTTGTTATAAAGGTTATATTATTCGTTATTCTATTAATAAGTATAACGATATAACCTAAATATAATATAGGGTCTTAAATATTAGTAAATAATCTATTTATAAATATAAATAATTTAGTAATAAGTAGTAATAATATAATAAATATTAAGCCTTAATTAAGGTTATCCTTTAGCTATTATAAGCGCTTATTAAGGGCAGTAATATCTTTATTAATTAAGTCCTAGGACTAAGTAATAGTTAATAGGTTAAAGTAGGCTTCTAGTTAGTAAATTAAGGCTATATAAGCCCCTCTGGCTTACTATTTAATATACTATTCTTTCGCTGGTATCCTTTTAAGCGTTTTCTTTATAGGTTTAATCTTAGCACTTTAGCCCTTCGAATAGAGTATAATTATATTGATACTAGTAATAGAGATTATTCTATTATTAAAAGTAATAGGGGTCTACGGTATAAGTTTCTCCTTAAGTTTAGTTATAAATTTAGCCTTTTAGAGCTCTTTTTCTTTAATAATAAAAAAAGTATTATTAGAGAGACTAATTATATTATCTTTCTATATATTAATAATAATAAAGTAAGGGCTTAAGTTATTAGTGATAAGTAAGTAGGGATTAACAATAGAGCTAATTACATATAACTTATTATAATAATAAGCACTATAAGTAGCTTATTAATGAATACTAGCTTTAGTAATACTATAGAGGGGTTTAATAACTTTTATAATAGTCCTAGGGAGGTAGAGATTATAAATCTAGTTAGGTAGTTAAGCGTAAATATTATACGCTAGTATTATCTAGGATTATATATATGCTTAAGTAATTTCCTAGTTTAAATAGTATAATTAGGGCTAAGTAATAGGGTAATTACTAAAATGAGGTAAACAATATAACGCTAGATTAAAAATAACTATATTAAAATACCTTACTTATTAGTATTTGTAAGAGTATAGCTAAAGGCCTAAACCAGGAAAGGCTAGAATGTTAAAACGTAGGTATCTGTTGTTATATTGAACTATTGCTTAACCTTCTAAGTCTGCAGCTTATAGAGTTTTCTCTAAGGTATATTTATCCGCCCCTAACTTGCTAACGTTTTGCTAATAGCATAGCTCTATATCCTATACCTGCTATTATTCCTTATAATTACCCCCCCTTCTAAAGCCTTAGTCCCTAAGGCGCACTAGTAGGGCAATATAGCTCTATATTGCTAACTATAGGGCGATAGTTTAGCGTCTTTATTATATTATTTACTATTACTCCCTCCTACGCTAGATTTAGGCTGCTATAGCAAATAACGTATTTTATTTTCTAGCGCTTTATATATTTTCGAATTATAAGCATTAATATTATTTTTTAATTAGTTGCTAATAGTTATATAACTATTTAGCGGTATATAGTTAGTAATTATTTAGCCTTATTACCTAGCAATGCTAAATATAAAAGGGTATCTTCTTTTTAAGGTCTCTAACCTAGCTAGATTTTCCCCTCTTTAGCATCCTTTTTTTTAACTTAGTAGCCTCTATTATTTTCTCTTTATTATCTATTCTACGAACTCTTACTATAGTTATCTAATTTTTCATCTTTTCCCCTTTTTTAGTTTATCTCTTTCTCTATTATCTCGCTAATCGCTCTCTATAATATCCTATATTATATATATAGGCGCGGTGCTCGCTAAATATCTCTATAACCCTGAAATCCTCTTTAGTAACCTTACTAGTAATACTAATAGTAGCTATCCCTGCCTTAGCTATCTCTATAAGATATATTAAGACGTTATTAACCTTTGCTATATATATAGCAAATATGCGCAGAAGTATATCTATTATAACTTTAATAAAAAGAAATATGCTACTATAAGTCTCTACTAGTTTGCTACGTTATCGCTATATACTAACGCCTAGTAAGTCCCCTAGGAGCTTTAGGGCGTAGCCTAGATAACCTAGAATATATTCTATTAAATCTAAATTTAGAAATATAAGGGCGTCTTAACCCCTCTTTATTAATATCACATACTCGCTTCTCTTAGTAACTATTCAGCAGCATAGAAGCACATTACTAAACTTATTTATAATCCTATTACTAGTAGTAGTAGTTATAATATAGAGCAGCTCTAGCTCCAGGAGCTCGCTTCTATCTATAAGCACCTCGCTCTTAATATCTTAGTTTATATAAGCTATTATCTACTACTCCCTCGCTAACTATATCCTACTAATAATTAGTTCTAGGTTAGTACCCTTTATAATAGTATTAATATGCTTTAGCGCCTGAATGCTACCTAGCTACTATATATTTATAATAATAGTCCCGCTATATACCTCTATAATAAGATTAATTATCTAGTTAATAACCCTTTGATAAAACTAGTCCCTAAGCGCTCTTATAAGTATAATATTAACTCCTTTCCTAAGTTTAGTAAGTCGCTCTAGGATAATCTCCTGAAGTATGCTTCTAATAATATTCCCTCCTATTTTATTACTATTACTAGCGCTTGCTCTATTTCTTATACCTCTTATCTCTATACCCCTACTAAATATAGCTAAGAGGATAGTAATAGTTTAGTAAAGAAGGCTAGGAAGGCTAAAAAGACTAAGGTTACTATTACTATCTCTAATAGTAGCTCTAGTAATAAGTTAAGTAGTGAGGTAGGTAATAGCTCTAGAGATAAGTTAGGTAGTAACTCTAGGGGTGAGTCGGGTAGTAAGTTAGCTAGTAATCGGTCTATAGGTAGTGATAATAGGAACGCTAGTAATACTAGCTTAGCAACTAGTCGCTATAGTGCTATTCGTAGTTATAGTGGTCGGGGTGCCTACGCCCGTGGCTATAGTTAGAAATAAATAACTAGTTAGATAGTTAACTCTCTCCTTTTTTCTTATAGGATAATACCCCTCTTTTGCTATAATATTAGTAATAACTTGCTACTTAATATAATTAATATTCTACTTCTCAATTTAGCTTCTATTCTATAGTTTTATAACTTTTAATTAGTAACTTATTACTATAACTTTAGTAACTAGTTATCCTACTTCTTATAAGACCTCCTATACTATCTATTAAACTTATAAATAGCCTCCTGCGCATTTGCTAAATTCTCTATAGGCTCCTATGTATTATATTCTATAGGCTATCCTACCTACTTAACTAGATATTATATATTATTACTAATACCTTGCTATATAATAATCTCTTCTACCTCCTATTCCTCTAGCTTATCCTCAAGCTCTGGGTATATAGGCGAACCTTTGCTACCTGCTTAGTAATTATCCTATAGTTCTAGTAAGGTAATAGAGAATATATTATATATCTATTAGTACTATAATAGTAGATAGACCTTATATACTTATATAGTAACTAGTTTTATAATAGCTACCTATATAAACCTAGGTGCTAGTTTCTTATTCTTAAACTAGAAGTTCTTTATTAATAGCCTAATAACCTATTCCTAATAATAAGTCTAATCCTTATACCTTATATTATAATACTTAGCTTATGCCTTAGTAGCCTTTTGCTACTATTCCTAAGCCTTCTCGCAGAGTCTTGAAATATATTTAATTCACTCCCTTACGCCCTATACTATAACCCTATTCATAGGAGCTACGTATTCTATGCAAAGCGGGTAATAACTATATAGGGCCTCTATTAGCAAGTAGCTAGTAGTGCTATAATAACTATTATTATATGCAAACTCCGCCTCAGGTAGCTAGACTGCTTATTCTTATAGCGAGTTGCTAGTATATACTTGTAGGTACTTTTCTAATATCTAATATATCCTTTCTAACTACCTATTAGTCTAGGGATAGTATATAGTAGAGAGGTAGCGCTTAATAGCCCTCTCTCTCGTGAACTCTTCCTAAAATTAGCTAGTTAGGAGCTTATCTTAGTTACTAATAATACCCTCTAGAGTGCTAAACCGGTATTTAACCTATTTATAGATAATCTGCGCTAACTTAGCAGCTATTAGCTGCTTTATTATTAGGATAAATATAGTAAACTTAGTTATTTAGCATATAATAACGATAACTGCGTTATATTCTCCGCCTATATGCTAAGAGCTTACTAGTAATCTAGTAATAAAGTCTATACTTATTTCCTAGAATAGGTATATAAGTAAGGGTAGTAGTTATAACTTTCTATAAGGCTTATGCCTCGGAATGCAGTTCCCCTAGTATATATAGCACCTTATAACGTAATTATATATATCTGCAGCTAAGTTTAGCTAATAGAAGTTCCTCGAGATTAACTTAGGAGTCTTATTTACCCCTATATAACCCGCCTTATAGTTATTATAGTATTAGCAAAGGATCTCTAGCCTTAGAGACCCTTCTTATAGTATCTCTAGCTATCCCTTATAGAATAGGGTTCCCTAACTATTAATTATATAGCCCCTATAATCGCTAGCTAGTCTATGCACCCTCTCTAATTATATCTAGTAGTATAAGTTATTAGCTTATAATCTATAGATAAGATTCTCTATCGCTTCAGAGGGTTGCTAACTATCTGCTATTTTACTTATTATAAGCTCCCTTATAACCTAGCATAGGATATACTACTATACTATAGTAACCCTAGCTCTAAGCGAGTCCTCTTAGTTAATAACTTCTCGCTAAGTATTCTCTATATTACCCCTTGCTCTTTAGCATTAGGTTATTATAGCTACTATAGTTATAGTAATATTAGCATGCTATAGAGCGTAATGATAACTAGAGACTAAGGCGTCTCTGCTCCTAGAGCTATCTATCTAGAAGGGGTACCTTATACTAGCCCTTATAGTATTAATAAATACTTTTAAGGTCTCTATACTACCTTATAGTATAGTAATACTTATTTAAAGGTCTACTAGTAGTTCGCTAACGAACCTTAGCTTCCTCGCTAGGGTTAGGAGTATATTATTATACTTCACCTCCCCCTCTATATAATCTAGCCTCCTAGATAGACTATCTACTAGGTTTATAACCCCTAACTTATGCTCTAGATTAAAATTAAATACTAAGAGTTTATATACCTACTTAGCAAGCCTTCCCTAAAGGTCCTATATAGGCATGCTAATAACTCCCTTTAGTACCTAGTAATCTATTAGGATTATAAACTTCTTTAATATACCCTAAAGGTAATAAGCCTAATAGTCTAAGCTTTTAACTATAGCGAGAAGTTCCTATTAGCCTGCTCCCTAGCGTTATCCTATATTACTAAGCTTCTATAAATAGTAAGTAACTAGTTACTACTAACTATTAATATGCTATAATAGGATACTAGATATAGCCTTTATAGAAGCATCTATCTTAACCCTTATTTTATAGGTTAGGTCCTAGTATTAGAAAATAGTTACTAAGCAGAAGGCAGCTTAAAGCTGCTCGAAAGCTTATTAAGCCTCTTCTAGCTAGTAAAACTCACCTCCTTTCTTACTATTCTCGCTACCCTTTAGTAGGGATATTATTAGGGCTATAATACCTAAATATCCTGCGATAAACTTATAGTAGAAGTTATAGAACCTAAGGAAGACCTAGATATCTTAGTATATCTTTAGCAGCTTCTATTTAATAATAGCTTAGATACGAGTTTAATCTATTAATATACCCTTAGGTGTGATAATATACCCTAGGAACTCTACTTGCTATTAGTAAAACCTATACTTACTAAGCTTAGTATAGAGCTCCTAGTAGTAAAGCCTGCGGAGTACTTAGAGAAGGTCTTTTATATATTACTCTCTTATCTTAGAATAGATTATAATATTATCTATATAAGTAATATAATAGGTATCTAGCAGCTTAGCGAGCGCTTAGTGAATATATGCCTAGAATATAGCTAGGGCGTTGTAAGGGATTAGGATTACGGCGCCGAACCGGCCCCGGGCCTCCGCCGAGGTTTAACCGCATTAGTTAGCCGAGCCGAGCCGAGCCCTAAAAAGGGCTCCGCACGCATAAGTAGCTAGAAGGGCTAACTTATCTTCTATAATATAACTAACCCCTATATTACTACTACTCTTTCCTTTCCTAGCCCGGCCTTTTATAGGCTATAAACCTTATAATTAGATAAGTTCTACTTAATTATACGGGTAGCTAGCTCCGGAATAAGTAGTAATATGAGATCAGGCTACTAAGGCGTCGCTAGCGCCTCTATGCTTAATAAGCTAAGTGAAAATTTTGCTTCTAAGACCCCTCTAGGGTCGGGGATAGTAATAACTATAAGCCCCGACGTAGCCCTTATTGCCGAACTTATTGCAACCGTTCGGCGCTAAGCCGACTAAAACGACGCGCTTATTCGGGCCCTATCTATACGCCCTATGCTAGTCCCTGAGACCGAGACCCGGGCTTGCGAATATAAACGCCCTCTAATATACCCTTATAGAACCCTTACTAAAGATAGTATACTAGCTTAAATCTATAATTAGCTAATAGTAATAGAAGATAGCAACGCCCTCTAGCCTAGAGCCTCCGAGCTATAAAAGATCTAGTTGGTATTTATAAGGGTAACTACTAGGCTATAAACGTAATAGCGCTACTATTACGCTAGCCTTGCTAATCTAATATAAGCTAACTTCTCTATATTTATTTGCTAAGAGTATATTAACCCTGGACTATAGGAACGCTAGCTATATAGCCTCTTTAATAACTTTTAGTAAGAACCTAGCTAATAGCTTCTCTAGTTCTTCGCTAAGTAGTTAGCAATCTACTAAGCCCTCGGAACCCCGGACTTCGAAGAGTCCCGGGCCTAAGCTCTTACCTTTTACTTCTAGCTTTTACCCTAGCTTTAGTAGGGCTTTAAATGCTAAAAATTCGATATATAGCAGCTACGCGCTATAGCTACTACTATAGAGCAGCTATAAGATATATACCTAGAGCGGTATAGCTATAAAGGACTCGCGGAGCCCTCGGTATAAGCTGCTACTAACGAGCCCGGCCTAAAGAGGGCTCGTTCTAATTATAGCAGCCCTAATACCCCGGGTAGCGTATGCTAAAAGTATGGCAGGACTAACTACTATAAAGCCGACTACTAGGCCGACCTATAGTATAAAGAGTGCTATAAGAAGGGCTACCCTACTAATTAGTACTATTTCTATAAACCGGTCGCTAGGCCCTTAATAGGCCTAGGTAGCCTCTATATAAGTATTAAAGCTATTATAGCTATCCCTGCTAGGAGAGGTATATAGATCGCAGAGGATAGCGTTTTTAAGCTATATATATTAGAAGATAAGTAAACTACTGCTAAGTCCTTGGTGATTAGTAGGCAAAGCCCGCTAGCTATAGGGAAAAGCCCGAAGCTAGGCGGAAGCTATAGTAACTAGGTAAAAGACCTAAAGGCCTAGAGACTGCACTACAGAGGGTTCGAATCCCTGCGTAGGCGTATAAAGCTTATTAGCTATAGGGAAAAGCCTGAAGCTAGGCAGAAGCTAAGGTAACTAGGTAAAAGACCCGAAGGCCTGGAAAAGACCGCGCTATAGAGGGTTCAAATCCCCGCATAGGTATATAAAGATAATTATAAAGCTGCTAAGTGCCTAGGGGGCTTCTAGCGAAGCTATAATAACTAGGTGAAAGACCCGAAGGCCCGGACCTGAGAGATATAAAAAGGACTAATTAGAAGCGCTATAGAGGGTTCGAATCCCTGCGCAGGCAGGAGTTTTTTTTTTATAGATTATTAGACTTAGATTATCAGACTTAGAGACTAAGCCCTCTAGAGGGGGGGTAATTATAAGGGATTAGGATTATAGCGCCGAAGATTAGGATTATAGCGCCGAGCTAGCGCTGAACTAGCCCCGGGCCTCTGCTGAGGTTTAACTATATTAGTTAGCTAAGCCGAGCCGAGCCCTAAAAAGGGCTCTATACGTATAAGTAGCTAGAAGGGCTAACTTATCTTCTATAATATAACTAACCCCTATATTACTACTACTCTTTCCTTCCCTAGCCCGGCCTTTTGAATTATGAGGTTTATAGCCTATAAAAAGCCGGGCTAGGGAAGGAAAGAGCAGTAGTAACATAGGGGTTAGTTATATTATAGAAGATAAGTTAGCCCTTCTAGCTACTTATGCATATAGAGCCCTTTTTAGGGCTCGGCTCGGCTCGGCTGACTAATACGGTTAAACCTCGGCGGAGGCCCGGGGCCGGTTCGGCGCCGGCTCGGCGCCGTAATCCTAATCCCTTACAGGCGTTTATAAGTCTAAATAGCATAATAGTATATTAAAAGTAGCTATAACGCATCCTAAATGCTATTTTCTAGCAATCCTCTAGCTTAATATAAATATAGTAGTATATATCTCGAATATTGATTTTTGAGATCTATTTCGCTCCCTGAAGCCTATCTAATAGTTTGTTAATAAGAGGGAGTGGATATTAGTTCTTTATTATTATCTTATTAAGGCTTTGATAATCTATATAAAGGTATAGGGACCTATCTTTCTTAGGTATAAAAAGGATAGGGGCGCCTGCCTTGCTAGTTAAGGATTATATCTATACTATCGCTTAGTTATTAGTAATATATTAGCAGAGTTCTTCTAACTAATACTTATTTAATAAGTAGATAGGTCTATATAGAGGTTTCTTTCCTTTAATTAAGTTAATAGTATATTCCGCGCCCTCTAGGACTAGGTACTGCTTTACTAACTATTTATTAAATATTACCTATTTGCTAAATAGCTCTAGTAGTAACTCCATATTACCCTTTAGGGTATCTTCTTCTTCTAGAGCCCCTATTAGCAGCTTATAGGGGGCGATATTCCCTAATATATAAATAATATAGGCCTTCTAGCTATTCTTAACGATCTCTTATATAAATACTAATAGCTTAGCAATACTAAAGCGTTTATATTCCTAGGTATTTATCTAAGTATTAACTATAATACCCTCTCTTCTTATAGAGTATTATAATAGGAGGAGGTCTCCTGCTCCTTTAGGTCGGGGGGCTTTAGCAAAGAGTTGCTATATCTTCCTTGCCTCTCCTCCTAAGTAATAAGGAAAAATATTAACTAGTATATATTCTAGCTAATTATAGATAACCTATTAAACCCTTCTAATATAGGGGCAATAACTACTATAGGTTATAGTTATAGGGACTTAGCTAGTTAACTACTAATAATATTAACCTAGTAATAGGAATCTATATCTACTACTACTTCTTATTTAGCGATATTCTAGAGAATAATTACCTATCCTTTTATAGTAGCTCCCTTAGGGAGAGTATCTAGTTCTAGTTTAGGCGCGGGGGTTATTAATATAATCCCCTAGCCTACTTATTTTCTAATAAGTTAAGTTCCTTAACTCTTATAGATTAGATTATATTAACCTTCGCCTTCTTAGTAAGTACTTAGTATCCTATTAGCGTTTTATTTACGCTTTATCTTATATATTTATCTAAGTAGTCTGCCCTCTTATACCCCTTTTGCTTATAGCTAAAGCATACTATATAATTAGATATTATAAGTTATATACTAGGGCTAGATATAGACCCGTTCTAATTAGATCCTTATATCGCGCTACTAACCTATTAATAAGGCATCAGGCTCTATAAACCCCGCGTTATCTTCTAGCTAGAACCCTACTAGCCCTATTTAAAGCTAACCTCGCTACTAGGGGCCCCCTTAGGTTATACTCTTCTCTTATATATTATTTCTTGCTTTTGCTTTATAGAAGTTTGCTACCCTATTAGTAATATATCTCCTATAAGTTTTTAGCTTCTATAGCTATATCTCTTAGCCTCTATATCTCAACTTTCTAATATTCGATTTCCTATATAGGAATAAGGATAATTAGAAGTATAGTATATAGGCCTTAACCTTGCTATCTTCTATACTAATTATACCTAAGTCCTAATATATTACTAATTATTTAGCAAAGAACTATATTAGTAATTATATCTCCTTCTACCTTATTATATCTAGCTTCTTATAATACCTTCGCTCTTAAAGCTCGGGGTTAATATACTATTAGCAAGCAAATACTATAAAGTTAGTTTATACTAGGTCTCCTTCTAGCCTAGCCCTATAGTATTACTACTAGGTCTATAGGGATAGGCTTATCTTTATAAGCGCTTATTAGACCTACTACTCTAGTATACTACTAGCGCGTAGTTAGTTTCTATTTTTAATCGCTTAGATCTAGTTACTAATCTAGTCTATAGTAAAGTCCTTAGTTATAGTATAGTAGTTATATATAGGGAGCTTTTTATATTCTCTCTATAAGTATCTTATTACTAAGCGATTAATAAGTTCTTATAGTAAGGTAGTAGTTTATTCCTTATGCTATTACTATTATAGATATTTCTACTCCATAAGGCTCTCCTACTATTTCTATAGTAACCCTATAGCCTAGGCAAGGATACTAGAGATACTAGCTTCTCGGGGCGTCCTAAGCGGGGTGCCCTACTAGCTACTACTTACTATCTATTTGCCCCTCGAGGGGTAGTCTGCCTAGTCTAGCGCTACTTAGAACCCAGCCTAACCCCTCGGGGTTATTCCTCCTGCTATATTATTACTAGGGTTATCTATTCCCTTAGTATAATATCTATATTATATTCCTTATATCTTAGGGCTTAGTAAATAATTAATATCTTATTAGCTAAGACCCTATTAGTTATATTCTATATATCTAGCCTGGAGTTTATTATAGTCAAACTCTATTACTAAATTATTAATATATTATTACTAGTTTATTTTAGATATGCTAACTAGTACTAGTTTCTTAAATTAAGGTAGAAGCAATAGAATTATAAGAGTATAGCTAAAGGCTTAAACTAGGAAAGGCTAGAATATTAAAATATAGGTAT
Source organism: Colletotrichum sansevieriae (assembly GCA_026260285.1). Classification (NCBI taxonomy): domain Eukaryota; kingdom Fungi; phylum Ascomycota; class Sordariomycetes; order Glomerellales; family Glomerellaceae; genus Colletotrichum; species Colletotrichum sansevieriae. The sequence continues at coordinate 41,579 of JAOQIF010000100.1, forward strand.
TTATTATTATATTAAACTATTACTTAACCTTCTAAATCTATACCTTATAGAGTTTTCTCTAAGGTATATTTATCCGCCCCTGACTCGCCGACGTTTTGCTGATAGCGTGGCTCTGCATCCTGCACCCGCCATTGTTCCTTACAGTATTATTAATACTATAAATAACTAAGTAGGACTTCTTAATAGGGGTAAGTAGTTTTATTTTTAATTTTATTAACTATATAAAATTAAAACAAAGTAGCTATATTACTTAGTTAGGTTATATATCTTAAATTTCAATATTTTATAATTAAGGAGGGTATTAATCTCTTTTTTATAAGACTTCTAAAAGGGGGGATTATTAGTAATAAGCTTTTAGACTTATATAGAGCTAGGGAAAGTTCTTAGTTAGCCTTCTCTTTTATTACAATAAATATTATTAAGTAGTTAACTTCTAATTTAAATATATTACATAGGTTAGTTATAGGGTTCTTCTAGAGTTATTCTCTATACTAAGGTAGAGGGGAGGTTAGGGTTAGCTTAGTAGCCTTAGGGGTAATAGGGGCTTATAGGTTATTATTTTTTAGCTAGGTTAAGATCTCTAGGGGTATTAGGATTACTATAGAAGGGCCTTATAATAATAGAGGGGAAATCTTAGAGGCTATAGGGTAGCTAAATAATAATTATTTCGCTTAAAATAGCAATTAGTTAGTAGAGGCCCTATTATTTATCTTTTTCTTAATATACTCTAACTTATAATTATAATAAGAGGTAGATAATATTATTAATACTAGGGCTATTATAAGTAATAAGGGTATCTATAACTTTATATTTATAGTATTCTTTTTATAAATCCTCTATTATAATATTAATTGCGTTAGCCCTAGTAGTAATATCAGGGGACGGGGTAGGGTTATTACTAATCTATAGGTATATATTAAAGATAAGTAAGGTAGGTATAAGGCTATTAGAGCTAGTAATATTATTAATAGACTTAATTTTTATTTAGAGAGTAAGAGGGGGCTTAATATTGGGGACTTCCTATTAAATAATAATATAGGCATAGCATAGGGGGCTATAATACCTTTATATTTTACTAATTTAGTAGTAGGCTTTAATAGAGATAACTTTAACTATAACTACTATTAACTTAGCGTTATCTTTAAAAGCTTTTATAATAAAGTTTAATCTAGTATAATAATAATATAATTAAGTAGTTTCTAATAGATATAAATCTCGTAAAGATGGAGGGTTTCTTAAGTAATTCTTTAGAAAGAGAGTAGAGAGGAAATAAGTAATATTAAAGCTAGTAGCTATGTTAATAATATATTGAGTTACTTTATTTTTAAGGTAAATGATATTCTAAATAATCTTTTAGTTAAATAAATAGCTATTCTAAAGGGAGAATTTAACCCTCTGAGGGGCTCCTATATTTAGTTAGTAATATTAATAAACCTTAATTAACTACTTAATTACTACTATTTAAATAGGATAAATAGTATACTAGAAGAGGGTAGCTAACTTAATAATAGAGAAGTAACTAAATTATTAATAGAAGTATTATAGCTTAGTATTTATTAAATAGCTAGTTTAGGTAAAAATCTCCTCTTTATTAAGAAGAAGCTAGGTATAGCCCTATTTATATATAATAAGAGTAGTAATATTACTTTAAAATAAGTAATTATAAAAGTTATTAAAGTGAATACCTATTTAATTTATATTACTTATGTAGAGGAGAAAGGGGGTATTAGAGGGTATTATATAGAAAGTTATACTATTAAATATAGTTTTAATTATAATAATACTAAACGAATCCTTATAGGGGCTATCTCTAAAGCATACTCTTGCTTGGTAAGCGTTTACCCTATTAACTACTATTAATAAGCGAATCTATTATAAGGTAATAACCTATTATTAGCTAGTAATAGAGACTCTAGTAGTACTTAAATCTAGTATAATACCCTAGAAGACTTCTTTAGTGTATTTACTATTAAATATAAATAATTAAGTTAGAGTAGAGGCTCTAAGTAAGATAAGCTAAATAAATAGGAGAGTAGGCTTAGAGTTGATAGCTAGGTTAATACTTATAACTATGTCACGTGCGGGCCCTTCGGGCTTAAGGGTGCAGCTACCCTTCAGACGTTGTCCCCTGCGCCACGCGGTCGCAGCGCAAAAGGTATAGGATATTCAGAACGAAGGCTCTGAATGCAGCTGCACTTAAGTACGGACGCCTAGCGCCGTGATTTCACCCCCCCTATTACTACTATAATTATCTGCAATTACCTACTTAGCTAGGATACTAGGTATACCCTGCCACGCTATGCGCGCACTTAAGCCTATACCCCTAGGGTCCCCGAGGCTAACGCGCTATAAGGACCCTATAAGCCCACGTTAAATTATGATACGCAGCGCGCGCGCCCCGCTGGGCGCGATTCGAACGTATAACCCTAAGGGAAGTTCTAAATATAATATTATATATAGGCTCTTTAGGCTTAAGGGTGTAGCTACCCTTCAGACGTTTTCCCCTGCGCCACGCGGTCGCAGCGCAAAAGGTACAGGACATTCAGAACGAAGGCTCTGAATGCAGCTGCACTTAGGTACGCACGCCTAGCGCCGTGACAACTATATAAAAAGTAGCCTAATTTAGTAGTTAATTAGCTAATTTATTACTATTAACTATAAATATATTATTAGTAATAAATATAATAAACTTATAAGGAGAGGGGGGCTAGGGTTCCTATTAGTAATCCTAAAGGTATTGTTTAACCTCGCTATTAGTATTAGTATTATTTGCTAGGGCTTCCTAGTCCTCATTATTACCTTTAGAATTAATAAAAAAGGTGTTAAAATCTTCTTTACTAATATTCTAAGAGTATTTAGACTTGAACTTATTAAACTCTTAGGTTTATTTATTATTATTATATTTCTAGGATTAGTACTTAAGCTTATAGTAAATCTGGTATCTTCTTAGGTTATTATAGCGATTAGTATAGGATTAATAATATAGAAGGGGTCCTTATTAATATAGCTAGTTCTATTAAAGTCTATTATTATTATTACTATTATAATTTTAATAGAGGTTATAGTAGTTATTACCTTAGAATTATTAATTAATATATATTTTACTATACTACTCTAGATCTTCTAAAGCTATAAATTATATATTAAGGCTTTAGTTTATTTAAGATATAGTACTAACAGTAGGGTATAGAGGGTTATAGAGGTCTTATAAGTTAGTAGGATATTTATAAAGACCAAGTTTATACTCTTAAACTCCCTAGTAAGCGCTCTAAATCTTATAATAGAGGGTGCTTTTATGAATATTGAATCCCTTACTAAGGGTAGGTCTAATAATAGAGAGGGTTTTAAATAGGATTTTAAGGTTTTTAATAATAGACCTCTTAGGGTTTTTATACATACGAATAGATAATATAGTATTATATTATAGTTCCTTATTAATAATATAGAATTCCTTAGTTTTAATGTATTCCTTTATCTATATAACTAGTAATAATACTATTAAGCGTGTTCTTTTAATATAAGGGAAAACGCTTTAATATACTACTATAGGGATGTACTAGCTTTAGTATAAGAATCCTTAAAAATAAAGAGTTTTAAGTCTAATATATCTATCTTATTATTACTATACTTAAAGTGATTGTTATTATAGAGCTTAGTAAGATTCTTAAGTTAATATAATGAAGGGATCTTATCTAATAGGAATTAGGCTTATTAGCATCCTATAGGTCTTATGAAGTTAAAACCTTAGGTATTATTCCTAGTATTTAAAATAAAAAGGGTTAAGTAGTCTCTACTAAAGGGGGATAAGGGGGCTAATATATAAGGGATATAGAAGTAATAAAGGGCTTTTGATATTATATAGAAGTAGTAATAATAAGAAAAAGAGAGGTTTTATTATCTTATATAATTTCTATAAAGGAATTAAGCTCTTAAGTATATTTTTTAATAATTATAAAGTATTATAATCTAACTAAATTAGGGTTATTATTACTCTATATATAGAAGTTAGGTTATTAGATAATATTAGTAATATTTTCTTTAATTTAACTACTATTATAAATAATAAATATATTATTATTAATAAGGACTTTCTAAAGGGCTTTAATAATATAAGTATTTATATAATTAAAGATCTTAATAATATCGTAGAGGTTTTCCTTAAAGGTAGCTTATAATTAGTAATCTTAAATATAATACTTAAAGTACTTATTAGTATAATGAGTAATATAGCTAGTAATCTTAGCTTCATAATCTCTTTAGGGTTAAAAGACTTAACTTAATTATATATCTTATAATTAATAATAGCTTTAAAGTTATTAGGGATTAGGATTACTAATTAATATTAAGATAAGGAGAAAGTAGAGGCGGTAGGGGAGGTATTAGTATTATTAGCTATTAGGAAAGAGTAATAAAGCTATATTTAATATAGGAAATAGAATTAGATTTTATCTTTGAAGCCCTATATCTCTATGAGTTTAAGAGATATAAGAAAATAAAGGATATATTTGAAATTCATATTTTATTTCCCATCGAACGCTATATAGTTTAGTATTATATCACTAGGGCTTATACTTTTATCTAGGATAATAAGATAAAATTAGAACTTAAGGTTTAACTAACTCTATTAAGATTTAGCTAAGAAGGCTTTTATATATTAATATAGCATATAGGGTTTGAACTAGCTAAATTTAGCTATATTATGTTTAAACTAACTACATTATACTTTATTAGTACTTCTGAGCCTTCCGAAGGATTAGGAGGAAATTAATTATAAATACGTACCTTTTTCCTAGCTCTTTAGACCTAGTTCTTAACATATCATAGTATATAATATACTATTATTCGTAACTATATTTCTCCCTCTGTCTGAATATTATGCAATAAACCCGAGAGATCACTCTATTATATCATTCTCTACCGGATATATGTCTATATTATCACGGGGACTTTTCTACCTCTCTTTCTACCCACATAGCCGTGCTAACATTTAGAAGTTATATAAAACTAGGGAGCGCTGGCTATTGCTAGCTCTAAGGAGAGACCTTCTGTTAGTAAGGTTACGCTCTATATAGAATAAATCTAATTAGTAATACTATATTCTCTATTCTCTATACTAGGGAGCGCTAGCTATAAGCTCTTCTAATGGGATATCAACTATAATATCTAGTATTCGATATAAGCGAATAGTATAGTAGTCTCCTTATATAGTAATCTCCTCTTAACGCGTAGTCTTTCGCCTACGTCCCGCTCTTATTAGATGTATATATATTAAGATAGATAATAAAGAATAGAAGGTAAGTATACTATTAGCTATACTAAGTAGTAGCTATTTATTTTTATAGCTTATATACTACTTAAAATCTACAGGTACCTCTTAAAAAATAAATAAAGAGATCCTTTAAAGCTTAAAAGTAGTCCTTAATAACTACCTTATATTATATTTTAAAGTTTTATCTACTCAGTCTAGTTATAGCTAACTCTATCTAACCTTAATAAAGGTATAAATATATTAAGAAGTAGCTATTCCTACTAGCTACTAGCTCCCCCTCTTATTAGAGGTATATATACTAATAGAGATAATAAAGGATAGAAGGTAAGTATACTATAAGCTATACTAAGGAGTAGCTATTTATTTTTATAGCTTATATATTACTTAAAATCTATGGGTACCTTATAAAGAAGTAGCGCTAGCGAGCTATATTTACTTTAGCTATATATCTCTAGTAATAACTTTAAGCTCTAACTTTATAATAAGGGCTAGGTTATATACTATCTAAAATCTATAGGTACCTTATAAAGAAGATAAGTAAGTAGGTCTTAGAAAGCTTAAAAGTAGTTCTTAATAATAAGGGCTTTATGCTATATTCTAAGGTTTTATCTACTAAGTCTAGTTATAGCTAACTCTATTTAATAATAATAAGGGTATAAATATACTAGTAAGTACCTATTATATACCTAAAGAAATAGATCTTCTTATTAGGATTTATAGCAGGGATAATTACTAGATAAGCAAATAGTATAATAAACTCTTTATATAATACTCTCCTCTTAATACGTAGTTTTTTATATACTTCCTACTCTTATTAGAGCTATATATATTAAGAGAGATAAAGAGGGATAAGAGATAAGTATATTATAAGCTATACTAAGGAGTAGCTATTTATTTTTATAGCTTATATACTACTTAAAGTCTATAGGTACTTTATAAAGAAGATAAGTAAGGAGATCTTTTAAAGCTTAAAGGTAGTCCTTAATAACTACCTTATATTATATTTTAAAGTTTTATTTACTAAGTCTAGATATAGCTAACTCTATCCGACTTTTACTAAGGCATAAATATACTAATAAGTACTTATTCCTACTAGCTACTAGCTAGAGCCCTACTATGTATATAAGGGCTACTAATAACAGCTAATAAGAGCTAATAAGAGTAGTATAAACTAAACTAAGCTATATAGACCTATATTTATCTAAACTTAGGACGAATTTTTAGCTTAATTCTTTAAAAGACTAATTAGATTCGAGCTTCTGATATATAGGGGTTTGATAGTAGTAAGAGATTTTCTTTTCTTAGGCAGGCCTAGCTTCCTAAAAGGTAAAGATTAACCTTCCTAATAGAAGGCATAGTTAAGCTTATTTTTATATCTTAATTACGTGTATTATTCTTAAGCTATAGCTTTAAGTAATTAGTCCCTATGTTAAGTAACTTATAATTACTATTATTTAATTTTCTTCTTATTAATAACCTAGTTCCGTCCCTTATATAATATCCTGGTTTACCTACTTCCCTAAAAAGGGGACCTTTAAAAAGGATTACTTACTTCCCTAAAAAAGGGACCTAAGGAGGGATTACTTAGAGAACTTCTTTAAGGAGGGGACCTTCTTAATAAAGGAATTACTTAGAGAAAAGAATTAAAAAAGAGGAAAGTTTAAAAGAGAGAAAAGTTCAAAAAAGTATCTAATAAACTTCTCTAAAAAAGGAACTTTTTAATAAAAGAATTATTTAAAAGAGGGGGTTTAAAATACTTATTTAGAAGAGGGATTTAAGAATACTCATTTATTTATTGTATTCAATCTTATTAACCCTAAAGAGGAGATACCTTAAGCAACGGATTATTAATTACTTATTATTTAGAATAGATATTTCTAAATAGATCTAAAGTAATAGAGGTAATAGATTTAGAAAGAGATAAGAAGGGGAAAGTTATAGAAAAATTAAGATTTTAATGATATAATTACTAATTATAATTAACTAATCTAAGTAACTTTTAATAAAGACTTACTATATACCTTTTTAGTCTAAAAAATAAGTACTATTAGTATAAGCTAATTAAGATAGATCTATTAAATCTTAATTACTAATTGAGTAACTACTATTAAAAGCTTTTTAATACTTATTATAAATTAGATATAATAGATATAATTAATATAATATAAATAAGATAAAGTTAAGAAGTTAAGGTTATAAAGTTGTAAAGTTATAGGTATAAAGTTATAAGAAAAATAAAGAAAGAGAGGGGTTATTTGAATAGAGGAAGGGGGGGGAGGTAATAGCCTAAAGTTAGAAGGTTAACTTCTAATAACTATAAATAAACTTAATTTAGTAGTTATTATAAAGGTTGAAGCTATAATCCTTTTAAAACTATTTTTTATATAAGTAGTTAGAGCTTATTATATTTAGAAGTTATAAAATTTAAAGCCACAAATAACCTTATATTAATATAAATATTATATCAATATAGTAGTTAAGGAAAGTCGTTAAGATTAAGGTAATTTACTTTAGCGAGTAATAAGGGCTTATTACTACCCTCTTATAGTAAGTAGTTAGAGCTTATTATTATTATCTTAGGTTATTATCATTATTAATATAAATAGAGGGTTAAAAGTAAAAGATTTAAGTATTAAGGAGGGGGTTAAAGGAGGGAGAAGTAGCGAGTTTCGTATTAATATTAGAAAGTATTGAATAATATTAAGTTCGCTAAAAAAACTTACAGGAGTTAAAATTAGTAAAATAAGTAATTAATATAACGTAGAAGGAGGGGAAGTTAGTAGAGGGCCCTAAATAATTATAATATTAATAGAAAGTAGTATAGTTAGTAGGTATAGGATATAATATTTATAGTAGCTATAAGGGTAGTAGAAGGTACTAAAAGAGAGTAAAAGTAAAAGAGTACTAAAAGAGGGTAAAAATAAGGGGAAAGTAATAACTTTCCTAATATAATAAAAGATTATAAACTATTAATTATTAGTATTAAGGTTATAATAAGATAGACTATAGTTACTATTAATAATAAGGGATTTAAAACTTTGCTTATAATATTAGTAATAACTTTAGAGGTAATAAGTTAGAAATAGAGGCTAAACTATTAGTAACTAATCCTAGAATATCTATTAACATAATAATTATATATAAGAGGAGGCTTAGGATTATTAAGTAATAAGTATTATCTCTTTAATTTATTAATCCTTACTAATTTATAATTATTTTATAATTATAAAGTTAACTACTAATTAGTATTAGTTTTATAATACTAGTATATAAAGAGAGTAGAGGTTAGACGTAATATAAAGTCTAAATTATTAATAATATTAAGTTATATTAGATAGTAGCTAGCGAAGTACGAATAATATAAGAAGCTAATAAGGTAGGTTATATAATAAGTTATATAACTACTCGCTAGGTCCTGGTTATTCTAACCTAGACCACGGATCTAAAGTCGGATCTAGCCTACTAGGCGACTAGGAGTCCTACCTACTATATAGGTAGGCGAATATTCCCACACTACTATATATAATATACTTTATATGATAACTAAAAGGCTATTATTTTCTTCTACTCTTTTGTATTTATAAAAAGTATTATTAATCCTAATAGCTTTACAATAGAGATTTTTAAACTCTTAGGAGTTAATATAAGAGGTATATAATAATAAAGCTAATTTCGTAATTCATTATAAACTAATTTTATCCCTCTAAATACCTTTCTTATTACTTAAAATAAATAGAATATTAATATTATAAAAGTATTACCTATATAATTTAAGTTATTAAATAGAGAAAATTATTATTTAGAATTAAATAAGCTAGAGAAATATATTAACTACTTTATAAATAATTAGCTACTTAAGATGGCTTAAAGAGAGTATTAATTAATATTATATTCTTTTATAATTTAGATCCTAAAGCTTAAAAGTAGTCCCTTTTATTTTAAACTTTATAAGAGTAAGTTTAAGAAGATATATAAAGTACTTAAAATAAAGCCTCTTAATAATTAAGAGAAAATTAATATTATTATAAAAAAATACTCTAAATACTTTAAGATTATAGAAATTATTAACTTAGTATTTCTAAGGTTAATTAATTGATAAGCCTTTATATAAGTTATTATAGTAATTACTACTCTTAGTATAGAGAATAATTATTAATAAGGGGGTTAAAAGGGGGGTAAATAAGTATAGGTATATAGGGTATAAAAGAAGCTAGGTTACTAGTGCGAAGTTTCCCCCAAATTTATACTTGTAATAACACGTACCCCCCGAAGGGGGAGATGTTATGGGCTGTGGGTTGTATGATGGATGGATTAGTAGCTAATTGGGCATGTCTCTCCATGGACAGGGGCTCCTCGAAGAGAACGTGCAGGGGTCGCGGAGGGGCGGGAAGTTTCTCCTCCTGCATGGTGCGCACCCGTTTATCAGGCACACCGTACCGCTGTGCCGCCTGTACATGTGTGTAGAGGCTGCGGGCTCACAGTTCACAGGAAAATACGTTGAGTAAGGACAGGGCACTTGGCAACCTTTACGTCTAAAAAAACAGGGTCTTTTGCAGCTGAGGGAGAACTGCTGCGTGATGAAATTTATGAATCCTGGGAACTCGTTCGGATGACATTGAGACTGTTTGAAGGAAGCAAGGACCTCCTAGCTGTCCCGAAAACACAAACCGGACTTCAGGATCTCACAAAGACAAGTTGCATCTGCTCTTGATAAGGTGAACACTGATCGGAGACCATTCTAGATCGTGAGTGGCTGTCTCAAGCGAAGGGGATATACTACCTCGAACGTATGAGGCGCCTTCCATCTTGACAGGGAGTAGTCGCTGGAGTGAGGGATTTTGAGTGGCCAATGAGCAAACTGAAATCACACCCTCAAGTTGTATGGATGGCTTGGAGAGCTTTGAGAGGTTCGGTGACTTTGCGCCGCAGGACCAACCAGGGGCCCTAATGTGACTGCATGTTGGAATGCATAGTCGGTGGCCTTGCGTCTCGTCAGTTGTTTGGGTTGGGGCTGGCGCATCCGCGACAAGTAACGTGCCGAGACCTGCGATCACAGATGAACCTCCTCAGCAAAAGTGCGAAATGATCATGCGATTCCAGCCAGTCAACGTCCTACCCTAGAAATCTCTGGATTGACAAGCAAACTAAACTCCTTTAACCCACTTCAGTCGGTGTAGCTTGGGATGGGTTGAGAGACAGAAAGCGGCTTCGAAAATGACGCGGTTGAGCCGATTGACCTTGGCGAAGAGTCTGATTTTGAAAAACCTGGGCTCTTCTCTTCGCCCGGCCTGCAGTAGTGGCGCTGGCTGTGAGACCTTGCATCCGGGCAGGAACAGAAACCCAGTGGCTTCGGCGCCCGAAGCTATCTGCGCAAGGTTGGTTGAAGAACTATAGACTTCATTATGGAGGGACGTTTGCAGCGTTCCTTGGGCGCTTGTTAGCTGACGAATTCGCTGGCAAGCTCACAACGTGGCCCCTAGCTACTAAGGCTAGCTTCAACGGTTCCCTAGTTTCGGGCTTCAGGCAATAGTCGACCTCCAAGGCGAGGTGTCTCGTGTGTTTTCTTCTTTTCCGCGTCGGTGACTGGCGGTTGCTTTTGGTTTCTTTTCTCGTCGTTCAGAGGACACTGACTCCTCTGGACCCAGGGGTTCCAGTTGCCGCTCTTTCCAGCTGGCTGGCGGCACGACGTAATGGACAGGGCACTGCTCAGCCCTAAAGTCGGTTAGTTGCTGCTTTTCCCTTTCGATGCCACAGCTTTGCAAGCCTAGGGGCCCCATGTCGTTGGCCCTTCCAGGTGGCCAAGCCCCTCGTGTTGACAGACATACACCTCGGCAGGCATCTCAGAGGTTAGCGCATCATGGGGGCCACTGGTACAGATGTTTTCGCAGTAGGCCGCAACGCAGAGCCCGCGATAGTGGACCAGCGTGGCAAAGAATCGTCAACCTGTTGCGTTTATTTTGGTCTCGAAATAGAAAGAAGAGGGAGTCGTACAAAGGTACGACTGGCACTATACCTGTGTTCCTCTCGTATGTACTTCAGGTAGCCTGCGCCCCACGGGATGCACGCACTCGGCACTTCTCAGCGAGACCAAATGGCTGGGATTTCTTTGGCTGCCGCTAAGCTGACTCGTGCTGGCAAGCCTCGCATCTCGGGGGGATGGTTTCGCCACCTTCGCAACGCTCAACCGCGGAGCCAAAAATTGGGAAATACTAGTTGGTTAGGCCAACGGCGGACTATGCAGAGCAGAATTGTTCGATTAGAATCGAGCTTGACTGAAAGTGCTCCGGAAGGGAAGCAGCCGGCAGAAGCTATGCTTCCTGTTGCGTGGTCGTGCATCGGCCTAGCGATATCCAGGCGGCAATAAGACATGCAGATGCATTGTAACGCGAAAAACGACAACGAGAAACATTTTGTTGGCATTATCTCGCTCGCTGCCGTGCCGAGGATGTAGGGATATGCATTTTCGGTCGTTCATGGAGGTGAGGGATCTGAGTCAACTGGCGGTCGGCGGTGCATCCGCTATGCGCCACACGAGATAAAGTCATAATTGAGCATGATAACCCCCTAAGCATGAACGATTGGTAGAGGCTGAAGTGGGATTGGTGGGACGCGGCAAAGTTGAGCAGCCTCCGATGACGACAGTCGACAAGGCCGACGCGAGGCCATGGAACTTGAAGGACAAAATGCTTGGTTTAATACGGTCGAACACATATGCCGAACTTTGCTAGCGGTGAGATCGAGTTGAAGTTAAGTTTAGGTCGAGATCGAGGTCGGGACGGAGGTCACGAGAGGGAGATGTCGTTAAAGAAGCTGGCCAGCATGCAGCGGCCAGAGCGGCAACAATTGTGGTCTGCGAAATGCGAGCTGCAAAGCGCAGGCAAGAGGAGGCAAGAGCAGACAGAGTTTGGCAAGTGCGTTCCTCGACTTTCGTAGGGCAAGTACGTATCTATCGTCTACCTAGCATCTCAGCTTCTACCTCAAAGTGCCTTATGACCCGACTCACCGTAGTACCTGAGATAGGTAAGTTACCTTAAGGTAAGGTATTAAGGCAAGCGTTGAAACCTGAGTGGACATACCTTACCTTAGTCAAGTTGCCTGCCAGTGGCATTTATCTCAACCAGAGATGTTTGCCTTTGCTGGATTGTGAAAGGTCGACCGCGGGAGCCAATTCCAGCGTCTTCGCAACTCTGGTTCTTTCTGGTTCGACCATGGGTTCTGGCCCAAGAGTAGTGACCAAGGGCAACTTTGGCCACAACGAGACCATCTCGAGACAGGGGCTGCTTGCTCTGTGCCCCTCGCGTGATGATATCAGTCCTTAATGAACAGGCCAACCAACATCAAATGTCCAGGAATCATGTGATTGAAGCGGGTTGCCAACCTGGGGAACATGTTCAGCAAGAGGCTCGACACAGGCTACGAATGTTGTGACTGGTGAAGCATCAACGGGACGCGGTACACAATTGCTGAGATACGCCGGCCACAGACCCACTGAATACCCTTGTCGAGGCCTGTCAGCGACCATCACTGGTCTCTGGACCGGTCAAGGGTATCCACTGTACGGACTACCGCAGTAAGATGAAATTCCCGGCCACACGACAACCCGGCTGAGTTGAAAATATGGACCCCGTACCCCCGACCGCCGAGGCGTTGACCCGCTTCAAGTGTCAACCACAACCCACCCCCCCTCCCCCGACAGCCCTTTCCATGTCCCACCCCTCACCTCACGTCCACGTCCACGTCCAGGTTCCATTCCTGTGCCTCCTCCTACTGAAGTACATCGACCCTCTTCTGTCTCTCCCCTTTCCTCTTCCCGGTCCCTGATCCGTATCGTCCTTTTCTTTTCTCCACCCGCCGTCCTCCTTCTCACCTCCGTCCATCAATCACTCCTCAATTGTGCCGCTTGTACGCTGTGCCATCCCGGGAATCCTGGGACTAGCCCATCAAAAGCTCATCCTTCTTTCCACCCACTCACGACCTGGCTTTAGTTTACTGAACCAACCCCCCTGGCTTTTGAAGATTGTCGCATCCCCAATAAGGCGCGCCGTCTGCCATGCATCGCCTCACGCGAAGCACCTTACAGAGAGGGGCCTCGTCTTGACGTTCGCCGCCAGAGGGTCGAATCGATTCTCCTAAGACGACACCCATCATCGCCGACCATCTCCCCCTCACAATTGGCCCCTGCCCGTTCCCAACAGCCCATACTGCGTATTAGTCCCAAAATGGCCATCCCATCACACACGCAAAATACCCGTCCCCGAGTCCTGCCTGGTCCATGGATTCGTCCTACCCCAGCATCTTCTGGACTGGACCCCGGGACCAGCGCTGCTACTGGTTGGAATGGCCTGGGCACAAGGGCCGCCGAGAAAGAGACGCAGATGCAGACCAGAGAAAAACACCCATCCGCTCTGCAGGAACCTACGCAGATAGCCGGCGCATCGATGTACAAAATAGAGTTCCACCCTCCATCGTCCTGCCTTCGTGTCCTCTGAAATGCTTCCGGCTTCCTCGTCGTTGCTCCCGCTCGAGTCTCTCCTTGATACCACGAGTTAGTTGCGTCTAACACGTTCCGCTGTGACTCCCAGCCGCATACCATGACGGCATCAACCTAACCAGCCGCCCACGACGCCGCCGACCCTCCGACCCGACTTAAACGTCCTTCTGCTGCTGTCGTCACCTGGAGATATCGATAGCCACTCCGACCCCATTCCATACCTCAACTTGGGCTTCAGCAGGTCTGAGGACGTCAGGAGGATTTTGGAAGACGCTTCTCTTTCCTTTTTTCATCGACACCATCCAATAGAGTCCGGAACCAGCCCGGACTCTTTCGTCATCCTACAGCCTTTTCCTTCGACAACACTCACCAGCATAATCGACTGTTTCTTCGGCATATGTCACAAGGGCGGACAACATATCGAAAAAGACGACCGCATTGTGGGTGCATAGAAGCCCCCGATCCCCTAGAATAACCCCTCATCGACGGCCTTCACTCCTAATCGATCATGGCGGACACCCAAAATTTGGCCTCGGTGGACTGCTTCCCGCCTTTCATCTCATCAAGCTTGTTCCCACTTGATGAAGGATGTAAGTGGTTTGTAAGGAGTCAGCCTTGTACAAGCTGTTGACTCTTAATAGTTATCCAGGGCAGACTCTGCCAAAATCTCACAGCTACCCTGCAGTGCTGCTTGCCCTGTCCACTTACAGACTGGGTCTACCCTGACGATTTCAACACTCTCACGACTGCCGCCAACTGGGTCTGTGTTGCGAGCGCGGCATGCTGCCTCTTCCTTCTAATCTCCTGGGCCTTTCTGCCTGTGGACAAGACGTATAGACATTACCTCAGCATATGCTTGACCATTGCTGTCTTCATTATGAACGTGAGTCATTCTCAGCTGCAAATGACCATGAGCAGGAATCTGACGATACCAGCTTGGCTTCGTTGTCCCTCTCGCTGCCGAACCAGAGCAATGTTACAACGACATCACCCCTCACAGCATGAAGTCGAGCAAAGTGTGCGGCGCATCCGGTGCATTCCTCCTACTTGGTGGCTGGGCTGGTGTCATGTGGGTCTTTCTGCGCTCATTGTCTCTACACCTCCAGATCTGCTGGCAAGTTGTCGTTGGCCGAAACTTCATGATGTTTGCTCAAGCCACTGGTTGGGGCATTCCCATCATCGGCATCATCGTCGCCCTAATCTTCAGCGGAGTATCATTCAGATTTGGCGCCACCTGTCACATCAACCACAAAAATAGTCTGGCCGACTTTTGGATCCCCCTGCTCGTCTTTGCTGGCCTCACAGTCATCATCCAGTTCGCTACGTTCGGATACTGCATCAAGGTCTACCTCGCCTCGTTGGCAGATAACAGTGCCTCCACTGAAGGTTCCAGCCTCCCTCAATACTCCCAGAGCATCCGGACCATGACCCCACGACAAGCATATCGAAGAGTGCGACGGGTCATTTCATTGCAATGGAGAGGTATCGCCATTGTTCTCATCATCATTGCCGACGTCATCTTTTTTTCTGTCGTGTTCGTCTTCCAGGACAACACTGTCCAGGCCGTTCACGAGGACCAGACCATCGCCGCAGACTGGATCACATGTCTCGTCGTCAACAAAGGTGACAGAAGCCAGTGTTACGACAAGGCCAAGGCCTTGGCTGTCAACGAGGCAACCATCACTGCCGTCCTGATCCTGCTCGCGGTAAGCGCTTGATGTTCCAAGATTGAGTGATTCGGTTACTGACTGGAATATAGATGAACGGCATCTGGCTGCTCTTCCTCCTCGGCCGTTGGGCCATGGTCCTCGGCTGGGTTGATCTTTTCTCCTCCTTCCTAGGCAGAAACAAGAAAGAATTCGTGTCGGTAGATGCCCGATACGACGTCAAGAAAGACACACGTGCGTACGAGATGCTGTCGAGAGACTCGAGCGCTGTTGTAACACCAATTTCCCCAGCCAAATCACCCGTTGTAAGTCCCAACAGCGGGCGAAGAACCCCCGATTACTTTGGGCAGACCGCCCGTTACCAGCCTCCGGTGCGGTCCTTCTCAAGTCCTCGGCCGCCGCAAACGCCACCGACTTGGGATTCGCGAGCGACGTATGCCCGACCTGAGTCTCGAGCCCCGCCAGATGGATTCGAAGACATGAACCCGCTTGGGATGAACAGGATATAATGGTACGACATGCGTTGACAACGTTGGAACGAACGAAAGAAAAGATTAAACCCTAAAATTTAAGAGGAAAAAAAAAAAGCGGAAAGAAACATTAGGCGACGGATAACTGCATCCATGCCACGACATGACATACAACGCCCCCGCACTCACGCTACCCAGAGAAATGGTTCGCACTCATCGAAGCATCGGGGACGCACGTGCTGAGCCTAGCATCGGCGAACTGACAAAGATGATGTATTGTGCAGGAATAATCGGCTTTAATCGCCTCGTCATATATTTGTTGAGAAATGAAAAAGGACCTTGTAATACCAGCGTCGGCGTCTCGGACTTGTTTAGGCCGCGAGGGGACGGGTATAATACCAACAAACTAAAGGATCTGTATCCTAGAGGAGGCGGGAACGTGGCAAAGGGTACGATTGTAGCCTCCCATCACTCAGGGATGGCTTCGGGGCGGAGAAGGGGGGACGGGATGGGCGGAACGAATCATGATTGACGGGCTTGACACGAAGGCGTCGTTAAGATTCCGGAAATAAAAAAAGAGTCACGCGACAATGCAATGCAAGTCTAAGTCTGCCTTTAACCCAGCCAAGCAGGACGGGCAACGCAGTACGGGCAACGCAGTACGGGCAACGCAGTGAGTGGTGAGGGGAGGGGGGGAAAAACAAGCTATCATGCAAGGATCAATCATCGGGTGGGGTGAGCGTGTGCTGGCTAGCGGTGGGAAGCGGGATAAGGCGGACAAGATGGCGCGTAAGTAAGCTCAGCCGGAGTCAGCGGAATGGACGCATTTCGAACGAGCGAATGATGGAAAGAGAGGAGGAGCCCATCCCATGCCATACGAATCCTCGTAGGACGACTGGATCGCGCGTATTAGCACTATCTATCAATCCAATGCCACCGAACAACTGATGGGTGAACCGTGAAAGGTAAGGTACGCAGGTATTCCCAGGGCTTCCGCTCCGTCCGGCTTCTTCGGAGACCAGGACTTTTCGTGTCTGACTGTGATGTAAGCAGGAGTTGCATGACGAGCCGCTCGGCTGCCCGATTTCTCATTCCATTTCCTTCTGTGTGGTTATAAGTAAATTTGGTCGCCAAAGTAAGATATTCCAAGAAAGGCTGGTTCCCTTTTTCCATCGCATCTTGAAACGTTTCGCGCGGTCCACGCTTTGAGGTCGAAGAGCCCCTTGCGCAACTTGTCATCGATATATATCACCGCCAACAACGACTCCTCACTGTTCATCCTGACAGCCTAGCACTGGAAAAAAGCAACCTAACTCGTTTCTCTCGGAAGACCATCACAACCGACTAGTTTCCCGGTAACCAAATAACAGCAACATCCCCACTCCGCCTCCAAGAGTGCTTCGCGGCCGTGGCGGTGCATCTTGACTGACATCTCCCGGCTGAAAATAAGGCGAGGAAAAAGACCACAGGTGGACGCCATTGAGAAGAACTCACGAGAAAAAGACAAGAGAAATCTTCCACCATCGAGGTCTGCTTAGACATCTAGTCGGATTGAGCACGCTTCATCCACCCAGACGGTCTAACAGGAGCACGAAGACGAAGGAACAACAAAATTAAGAATCGAAACAACGGGCCGCTCATTGCGCACGATAAGTACCGTTTCTGACGCGCACTCATAATCGCACGTGGCAGACAGCATCTACCTTGCTTGCTGTCTTGATCAGAAAGCGAGAGAAAAAACAAAAGAAGAGGTTTAGGTGTGTGAAGTCATTCCACCTCGGCTGTCAGCTTCATCGGGCCAAGCTTGGCACCCCCGGCCATCTCCCGTCGATTTGAAGTTTTGTCCTTGCAGCAGGGCTGTTCCGCTGGAAACAGCCTAACTAAAGTGGATCGAGCTCTCCGCCTTCCCTGACCTGCCCGAGGAAGCCCGGCCTGTGGTTGGTCAATCACATCATTTTTCTCACCAAGGAAATTCAGTAATGCCGTTCCCCGAGGTCTTCAAGCGGAATCCCGGCTGGCCAGCCAGGGTTTGGCGCTGGAGCTCAGGACGTCCACAAGCTGGGACACGGGTTGATGACATCGAGCAACCGAGCACTCCGCCAGCCAGAGGCGGTGTCTACTTCCCGAGCATAGACGACTCTGCGACAGCCGATCATGGAGCCTCCACCGGCAATTGCTTCTGTAGTAAAGGAACTTCAACTTCATCCCTTTCATCAGCAGACCCTCCGACAAAATCCCGTTTAAAGCCATTGTGCCACCTCGGCTTTTTTAGGTTATCGCAGTTCAGGATGTTCCTCATTCTGACCCTCGTCTTCCTCGGCGGCTACGTCCATTACCTCTGGAAGGCAGAAGCCGCCCTCGGCGTCCCATGGACTCCCGACCCGGAGACGAGACTCTTCGCCCAACGGCCCCTTCTGGCCCCGATGAGAGAGACGAGCATCGACGCATACACACTACCACTGCACACCAAGGGCCGCGATGTCGTCGATGAGGACGGCCGCCGCTTCAAGCTCTTGTCCGTCAATTGGTACGGAGCCAGCGACGAGCTCAACATCCCCAGCGGACTGGACGTCCAGCACCGCGACACCATTGCTCAGACCATCAAGGGCCTCGGTTTCAACAGCGTGCGAATGCCGTACAGCGACGAGATGGTCATCACCGACCCGCTCATCCCCGCCGACCTTCTCACTGCGAACCCCGACCTCGTCGGCATGCACGCGCTCGACATCTTCGAGGCGTGCGTCACGGCGCTGACAGATGCGGGTATCGCCGTCATCGTCAACAACCACATTACGCACTCGACCTGGTGCTGCGGCGCCGACCCCTGTGATGCCCACTGGGCCAACGATCACCTCGGCCCGCTGTGCCGAATCAAGCAGACTGAGGAGGATTGGATACAACACTGGGAAAAAATCATGCTTCGCTTCGTCGATAACTCTCGCGTCATTGGCGCTGACCTGCGGAACGAGGTTCGCGGTCTCTGGGGCACGATGTCCTGGGACAAGTGGGCTACTGCCGCCGAGAAGGCGGGCAACCGGTTACTGGAGATGAACAAGGACTGGCTCATCATCGTCGGCGGCACTGAGTCTGGCAATGACCTCACCGGCGTCGCCAAGAGGCCTGTCGTGCTCAATGTTCCCGATCGTGTGGTTTACTCTGCGCATGTGTACGCCTGGTCGGGTTGGGGCAGTGTGGAGGGCCGATACTCGAAGCGAGGTTATGCTTCGTTCGTCAAGGCGATGCGGAACAACTGGGCCTATCTTGTCGAAGGCGATCAGGCCCCAGTTTGGGTGGGCGAGTTCGGCGCGCCGCACCGACCCAGCATGGGAGACGCGAACTACTGGAACAACCTCTTGCGATACCTCAAGGTTATCGATGCCGACTTTGGGTATTGGGCCGTCAATCCTCGCAAGCCCCATGAGAATACCAAGGAGACGTACTCGTTGGTGGAGGATGACTGGGTTACGCCAGTGCTGGACTACCGCATGAAGGACATGGTCGAAATCATGAGGGCAGCTTAGAGTGTGCCACAGTTTTGGACGGATGACCATGAATGTTTGCCCGAGTCACGGATCACGAAGCTCTTGGACTTTGTATGCATTTGAATTTTTTTTTTTTTGGGGGGGGGGGGGGGGGTTGGTGTGTCGGTGTTTGATAGGTAGTACTAAAATGGCGTTTGGAGGGTGGTATTGGTTATTGGACGAGGTGCCAGCTTCGGATACCCGGCTACCTACGGTCAGGCACGAGCTAGACGGTCATTGACGAATATGAAGCTCCATGACAGCTTTTCTAGCTTTGCTGCGTGCAATTGGATTCATGAATACGGCCTTACAGAAGCCATGATGCCTTGGCTCGCTGCGTTGAATTTGTGCTCAAACCACGGGAATATGGAGCCCGGTGCTAACTGAGCTCATCTGATTTGTGCATTGCACCGCTGATATGTGCCAATTGATGCCACGAAATACCATCGTGATTCTTCAGCCCATCCACATTCCTAGGGCTTCACAAGGTTCCCCACAAACGGTCCGCTGAAACAATCGACCCCTCCTCTCCAGACAGCAATCCGCAGGGACCAGTGGGGTGCTGGAGCTGCCAGCTCACCCCAGCTCCTTATCGATAAGACATCCTTCAGAGAGTCCTTTCCTTTATCGATAAGGTAGGTAAGGTCCGGTAAGCAACCTCGAGTGGGTCTTCAGGTACCTACCTGCCTTGCCCTGGTACGTTGTGTAAGGTAGGAGTAACCCCCATCAGCACGCAGGAGCAAAAGGTGGGCGGGTTCCTTGACGACAAACAGGACGGAGTGGCGTTCGAGCAACGAAATCCTGCTCACCACACCTGACCATATCATCAGCCTTTCCAGCCAGTACCTTCTCCGCAGAAGAAGGGCTCTCGCACACATCAGTTTCCAAGCGCTTATGTCGCGCTCGAAACGAAAGAGAGGACAAGACTCCAAGGAGTAAGTCCATGGCGAGCCGAAGGGGACAGAACCACGATCGCGGCTTCCGCGAGGCCGTGCTGGGGAGATGCTTCGTGCAGACCTGCACAGAGCGAGTAAGTTCTCTTTTTCTTTTTGCCATCATGAGAAGATTTGATCGTTGTCTGTGCGACTTCTGGGCTTGCGTTGTCAATGAATGTGCCAGTTGCTGAAGGGTTTCTCGACAGTTTGGCGATGGAGCTCACGAAATCATTCGACAGCGCGAACGTGACCACCTTAACCACATAGAAACCGAGAACATCATTCAAGGAATACCAGTTGGACAAATATATACAGGCTCGCCACAGGATGGAGACGACACGCTGGAACCGCCCCTGGAGAAACGCATCCCGAGGATGCCGTACTTCAGAAACAATCTGACGGCGCTGTCGCAAAGATACAATGTTTGTGCTGCCCTCAACATCCAGATGTCGCTAGGCTGACTGAATTTCTTGCAGCTCTATTTCGCGGCGTACGAGAACCGAATCTTTGTCTACCGACCGAAAAGCGTACCGAAGCACGCGCTCCCTCGAGAGCCAAACTTGATACTGGCGACGAGACCGGATAAGGTTGCTGTACACATCTCTGGCACACTCGACGCCCGTTTCCACCACCAAGCCAACTCTATTACGACGGGTTTTCTAGGCAGAGAAGAAGTTCTGGTGTCTGCATACGATGATGGTTCTGTTTTTGCATGGTACATTGAACATATTGCGAACTACGTGGACCATGCTTCATCCGACTGCCATTGCCAAGTACCCGTGCCGACTTGCTTCTTCACAGACAACGTTGGCAAGTCGGCCTGGGGCCTGGCCGTGCATCAAAATTCTCGCCTCATCGCCGTTAGTTCCAACAGATTCGAAGTGACGGTGTTCGCCTTTGGACTGTCGCGTCTTCCCGGGGCTCTGGAGCGTCGATCGCGATCGCTGGACCACTACGAAAAGTCCGTCCTCGAGAGAAAGCGGAACTGGAGAATTGTCATTCCCTTGGGTGACGGCGCCCACAATATCCCAAACATTGCTTTGTGGGACGACGACGAGGGGTTCGCGGAAAAGGTTGTTGCCATTGATATTAATGGTACTGTCTGGGTTATGGATATCTGGAAGACCGGGACTGCGGCACTGAAAATCCCGCACCGAGCTAATGTCGCCGGTCAGTGGAGATTTCACAACCCGAGGTAGGTTCGCTGTCCGGATTTGAACTATGACGTACTAACGCGCAGTAGGGGTTGGGGTGTGGCCGTTATTCCATTCGAAAGCTTCTTGCCCGCATACAATGTCACTGATCTCGTTGGCCTGAGGGAGTCGGATATCATGAACGCGAAGCCTCCTCATGTCGGGCGATGGATCGAGGTCCAGAGGAGTCTTTCCCATATCCGCAACCATCCGTCTGGAATATCTGCGCAAGACGTCCCAGAACCGGAGGCATTCGCGGTCCACAACAATGCCGGCTGGGCGGCGCTGACTGAAGGAGAAGAAGCAGGAGATATGATGATGGCCGCATTATTTGCCGGGCCGGCTCTGTTCCTACCGCCAGCGCCAGCGCAACCGCCCAATCTCGAAGACGACTTCATCGCAACAATGACAGTGCCTTTCCACTCCACCGACGAGGACATTGACGATGTATCGAGCGAGGAGAACGAAGTGGCCGGCGAAGAGGACGCCGACGAAGCCGCTTTAGCCGCTTTAGTGTCTTCGGACTCCGCGGAAGAAGACGACAACGATGAGAACGAAGACGACGATGATGAGAACGAAGATGACGATGATAGCTTTCTCGATGTGCCTGATTTCATCGGTCTTGACCAATTTAATGCTCCACTGTCTGATATGGCTGGACTAGAGGACGATATCGTCTTCATTGAGGAAGCAATCGAGGCTGCCAACGAAGACGCGGGACCTGTGAATGTCCTAACGGCTGTGATGCCACCGGATGGGATTTGCAACTTCATTAAAAGTTCCTTGGGCGCGCGAGATAGGGGCATGATGCTACAATCGTCCTGGCTCGATTTGGTGTACTTTCCTCACAGCAGTAAGACGTACGTGGTACCGACTTCGGTTGTTGGAAGGTTACAGTTCCATCGCAGAGAGAGGATCAGCAATCGCAATACGACACCGCAGGATAGGGGTATACTCGAAGAGCTCGGCCGTCGATGCTGCATCTTACGAACATACGAGGAGGATATCGAGATGCGAAGCATCAATCAGGACGATGGCGCCGCAGTATTCTGTCGGGACCCAATCAGGTGGAACCAACCGCACAATCAGCTATTGCAGCATGCTGAGCGGCTCAACATGATTGTTAATGTGCCTGAGCTTTCGCTGGTGGTCATTGGGTCGGCGATTGGACGGGTGATACTCCTTACTCCCACGCGATCCCCATATGGTCTTTTGGGGGGCGGCTTCACGGTCAAGAATGGGTACCGTATCGACTGGGTTCTTCCGACTCGCGATGACGATGAGGCTGGTCGTAGACCGCCGAGGGGTCTTTATGGCATTGCTGTCGGCCCGGTGCCGGAGAGCGGCGCCCCTGGATGTCTTCTGAGATCTGATGATGCGCCTGCGCCGTCGCCTGCGTTGAGACGATATCGGCTCATTCTGCATTACCGTGATCACAGAATTTTGAGTTATGATATTGGGCGAGACGAAAGGGGTGAGCATCTCCTCATTTTCTGAGGTTATTGTTTCTTGATCGCATCGATGTGAATCATTGGAACCGCTCAGACTACGCCGTGGCTCAAGGGGATTCAATGTTGAAGCCCTGCTTTGGTTTGCCTTGGGAATACGGATAGGCGGTATGAATAGTCGGTCTCGGGGTCTATTGACATGAAGCAACACGGCAGCTTGGTTTACGAAGAAGGATTTTCCTATGTGACAGATTGGCGTTGGGGCCCTCTCTTGATACCCGGCCTAGGTGGTCTCTTGCGTTCAAAGCAGAGGCAAGGGCTAGATAGCTAGCTAGGCTTTAAAGTATGCATTCAAGTTTGCTCACTTCTCGAATACAGAATTCGGTGTCGTTTTAGTGAAACCAGTCGGCAGGCTGACAGTCTGGCTTTTTTCGTGCAGAATGGGTTGCACCGCTGGTGGGCTTGTAGAAATATTATCCTCACGGTCATGCAGTCCGGTTTTTCTGGGTCATAGTTTCGCTATTTGGTTTCGACGTCATAAGATACTCCAGGTGTCAGGTTTACAGTTTTGGCACCCCAGCTACTTACTTCAACTACGCCTACGCGTTCACTTTTTTTAAATTTATCGCATCAATATGTGGTGGGAGGCTTAGGTTCCTGCGAACATTGGCATTTCAGACTACTCTCCGGAGGCTAGGTCGCTGAGCTTTGACGAGCAGGTAGTAGACGTCAGCTTCATTTGTTCAAGCCACCTGACTACGCGGAGCAACCTTCGTATGGAGGATTAGTCTGTTGATGATGACGAGTACTTGGTGCGAAGTGTCTGTTGTCGAAAAGCACCCGCAAAGCGCCCCTTCTGCTCCAGTCCTTCCTTTCTCAGTCTAGAACACGGCACCATCTCGGCGACATAGTGGTATTGTATGGGGAATGCTTCATCCTGACGACGCATATGACGTCGGGGCTGCTTGCCTTCAATATATCAAGGTCTAGCGCCCGGATCTATCGATTCATTAAGCTGTCATCTTCCCCAAGTATTTTACTGGCAAAATTCGGTCCATATCACATTTAATTGTCACGTTTTGCTGTGTACTATGCTGCGTTACTGCGGATAATGACACAAGAACTGAATGGACTACCAATTACAGACAGTACAGACAGCTCACGTCTCGAACACAGGAACACGTTGTCAGTGCCACTCCGCCGGCCTCAAAAATCTAGCTGCGCGCGCAATAACAATGAGTCTGATGTCGGAAGATCTATCTCCGCTCATACTCCTATCAACTTTTGCATTCCACGCTCTTTCCATTGCGGTTTCGACAGAATACCTGTTCTTCCAATGGAAGCGTTCTCGCAGGGTTTTAGGAGAGCTCACGGCACTGCAACAATTAAGGCGCGGTTAGGACTATATTCATACTACGGAGCCTTGTCAATGGAGACCTCACATCGAAATGTTACTGCTCAAGTCTAGTCAGCGCAGTTCGAAAGCCTTGTAAGGCACCATCCCGCACCTGCTACAACTTCGACACGGGTTTCCTGTGCCTCTCATTCCATGGCAAAGAAAAGTTTTCGAGCCACTACTCGGCTGAAATCTCAGCTCAGTCGTGTTCAAGTAACGAGTGTGGGCTATCTGAGAGCTTGAAAGGGCTGCCATCCCCACGAACCCATGAAATTGCATCATGCTTCCTCCCAATGTAAAGGTAGATATGAGCTTGCTGCTCCAGCAATCGGAATCGGACGGTTGTCCGCAATGTTCGTAATACGGATTGCCTTCATCTGACGGACGCATTACTCGCCAAGTCGATTCAAATTCAACCGCTGAAATCGCCATCATGGCTTCTACCACCGACGCTGGTTGTACGGTGACCTGCGTGCAGCCTCACGCATGAGAAAGCCACAAGCTGCAAGCCATCATCAGTCTCTTCAATTGCTGATTCTCCGTGGCTCGTACCACGGAGCCGGACAAAACCGCGTGATACAGCAACCTCGGTCAGTGGTGGTTGGCCTCTGACAGAGACCCCATTAGCGTATATCTTCACGATGATGTTTGGGGTGAGCAGGTCTAAGATCAGATCAACCGAACGGATAGAATACTCCTAACAGCAGAATCAATGGAGATCTCAAGCAGTTCCAAGCCAGGAAAATCAAAGGCGTCACGCAACTGACCTAATTCTTGAATGATGAATGATGAAGGTTCGGCAAGGTGGGAGGAGCACGCAAAGAAAGTGCGTGTTGTCTTTACCACAGTTTCACTTCCAAATCAGCCTTGAAGAGTGTTGGCGTTGATGTGGAATGAGGTTTAAACTACACCGCCGAAGTAAATATACTGATACGGCGCTTCGGAAAGGATTCTGATGGTGCCTTCATCTTCAGCTCGATGCCCTCCTAGGTCCAACAATACCTAGTATCAACCGCCCAAGGCTCGAGAGAGACGTCGGTTCCGAGATGGACAGGTACAACATGCAGAAGTACCGCGTTTCTGAAGAGATGAAATTTCCAACTTTGAGACGTGGAAGTTGCCTGTTGCCTGAAATTGACTGGCAGTGTCGCTGGGTTCATTTCAAAGAGATGCTAAAGGACGAGGAGGGTGAGAAGCCCGTCTATTGCCCGACTGAAAGTTTCTGTATGGTTCACCAGATAATTCAGGGCGGATTCTCGATGGCAGTTTAAGGTAACCTTTCTCTAGGGTTAAATTCCAACCAGCGTGCCAACAATATTCAGATGTTCCCAAAGCAAAGACTTCAACAGCCAAACAGGAAGCATAATAGAAGGGCTATGAATAGTAGCTCAGATGATCTTGACTATGATCGAATCAATCTAGAGAAAGATCCGGGCTTGGGATTTGGTTTTCATATTAGCCAAGCCCAGTCCAAGTACCATTCGAAAAAGGCTTGTTGTTCCCAGACGAAAATGTGCGCCACGACACCCGTCATGTTATCATCAGAAAGGCGACACAGCACACGTACGCTGCTATATAGTACATGCTTGGATTCTCTTCCGAACGGCTGGACAAGGACACAAAACCAGAGATCAAGGCCCGGGACCTTGATCATGGTCTCGGCATAGAAGGGGGTTTGTCGAATTCCTAAGCTTTGCTCGAGAACGCCGCTGGTAGACGCAGACAAAAAGACATAATATCAGCAGTCGCTTGCCCAGCCTAGTGACATCAATTTTTCAAGAGGGCTCATGCAGCGTTATCTGACTGACGGTATAATAGGAATTACAAGTGGCTTGTCTACACAACATTTTGAAATGCCAGTAGCCAGTGCTCAGAGGCTTTTCAATATCCAATTGAGGAGCCTTGAGGAGCCTTGACAGCTGCCGTCAAGCGCCTCTGCAGCGAGGCTGTCATGAGGAAAGAAGAATGGCTACGCAATTCCGCGACGCCTGTCTCTGCTGGGTGTGGCGTCCTGGTTTGCAGAAGAGAGGGTGCTCTCAATACCATCTTCATTCCTTCCCACACTCTCTTCAATGTATGTGAGACATCATCGACTCTCAATCGCGGCAATGAGACAGCGATACGTGCTTAGCTCCTCAAAGCTTAGGCTTGAAGAAATTGAGTTCTGCTGGAGATGGAAGGTACATGAAGCCAAGTATCCACACAATTTGCATCCAGTGTTATGCGACTGTCTTCCATCCCCACGAAGCAGTCTCAAAGTCACGCCAGGTTTTGACTTGGAAACCTGTAATTTTTGTCTCTCCAGGTTATCGTCTAATGCTCCTCGACCGTGATGCTTCAGCAGAGCCGCAGTTCGGGTACTTTGCGGACTTCTAGTCTGGAGCCATTCGCAGCAGGAGGCTTCGACAACGTGGACAGGAACGCATCTGTGCAGCCAGGCCCACTAGGCACGACGGTGATGCGTATTCTCCGTAAACTGCATCAAACGAATAGCCATTAACCAGCGTCCGGAGCTCATTCACCCTCAGGTTCACCGAAGAAATTGAGCCGAGGTCCAGATCCTTAGTCGAACCCACGATATTGGGGTAGACCCCCTCCCAGCCAAGTTCCCTTACCCCAAAAACCCTCCTCGGCCCATCAATCCCAGAAACGGTAGTCAACGAACACATCAAAACTTATAACCACACACTCCTCAAAGGATTTAGATGGAATACAGAATCCATCTGGTTTTATTTCTCTCCAGGCTGTTAATGGGAGGAGAGATCGATCTTAACCAGCACGGGAGCGACCCCGATTCAACGCCCTGCGCCAGGCAAGACCTCGCTCGCCCCTCTCCTCTTGGGGGGGAAACAGTTACGCGATATTTACATGATGAAAAACCCCCTCCCCCCCTTTCAACCGCGCACGTCAGTCACTCAAATTAAACAAACATAGAAGCGATGCCCACGTTTTCCCATTTCTCTCTACCCGTCCCGCATGATCGGGAACGGCAAGGCGTCCCCTTGTTCCACAATTCGATCGGGGTTGAGGCTCTGGCCTTGCTTTGACGACATGTCATCTCAACCGAGCTGGAGTGCGCGATATGTAGGTTGCAGGGTGGGCTTTAAACCATCGACACCCAGCAGCCTCCGGCGCCCGACTCAGCGTTATCTTATCTCTCTACCTTCCTTCAGTCTCTGAGGTGCGTTACTTTGGTGGGTGAGTAAGTTGTGTAGCGCCCAGGCGGCACATGCGCGCCACACACCACAGTCGCATCGTTGCGCCCGCAAAGCCCTCCCAAAACCCACCTCTTGCGCCCGCAAGATCCAAACACCCGGGTTCTCGTCACGCCTTCTCCTCTCACGGCAAGGATTTTGTTTGGCTTCGAGGGGAAAGATAGACAAGGAGCGAACCGTCCCGAAATCTGGGGAAAGGAAAAAAAACACAACAAGCAATGAAGGGGGATCATAGATCTCGCGGGCGCTGCGTGCGATCGTGCGTCTTAGCTGCATTCCCCCGGAGCCGCACGCACGCTTTGGTAAAGCTTGACGATACCTCACGATGTGTGCACTATTTCGACATCACTTCACTGCTCTATTTGCCGGTGGTTTGTCTTTCCCCTTCCCCCTCCGTACTGGGTTTTACCAAGAGGCCGAAACCCATACGGCTCGAGAGCTGCGCAAGCACGGCAGCTAACATTCTCCCACTTGGCGCTGTTGCTCCGTCTCTCTGCTTCTCCTTCCCCGCGCTCTGCCGGCCGGCCCCCCTCCCACTTCTCTCTCCAGTGCGACCCTAGTGTTGTCCCACTCAGACCGACCATCAATCATTCAACCTTGCTTGTTTTTTTGGTTTATGCAGTGTTCATATTTTTAGTTGAAAAATCATTCAACCCTCTCGCCTCCCAATCGCGCGCCCTTCTGTCACTGACGCCCAAATGCCGAGCGAACCCCATGATGTGATCCATCGGGGGGGTTGGGCAGCCAGTCACGGCCAACTTCCTTATCTATGCGACTTGGGTGAGGGTGGGGTGGACATGCGTGGCTTGCAAGGTTACAAGGACCAGCAGTTCAATATTGTCTGCCCCCCCCCCTCCGTCTTCCAGGGGCCTATGCCCGGGGGTTTTTACTGCGCATAGTACGCCGCGCTAGGTGGCCAAGTCCATGGATCCTTGGATGCCCAGAGGCAAAAGCCCGGAAGCCAGATCGACCATGGTGGAGCGTTGGCACGACGCTACCCTCAGCCGGTTGAAAGGCTCCTTGGGTTCCTACCGCACTGCGACTTTTACGGCGGCGTTGTGTAAATCTGGTCGGAGATGCAACACGGCAGAGGGCAGCGAAATGTTGTGTTGGTTTCGCTCTCCTCTCGCAGCACGATGTCGAGAGAATCAATTGCTTGACCGGCGCAGTGCCGCGGCGAAGGCTCAGATTCGCCCAGATACGGGCTCGAGAGCTCGCAAGGGGTCAAACATGTCGCGCCGAGTGCACATTTCACACGAGTCCTGAACCACAGACTCTCCCCGGACGGTCCGAAATTCCCCTCAAAATCACCCCATGGTGAGTGGCTGTACTTCGTATAAACAGGGAAAAGGGAAAAGGGAACACGTTGGCCGGGGGAAGAGGACACGAACCCGTCGGAAAGCTTCACCCAACCTACGCTCTCCGAGGCCAGATTGGCCGCAGGTAACACTGGTCGAATTGACCAAGCGCTTGACTTGCAAATTCAAGCTGGTAATCAACCAAAGGAGCTAGCCGGTCGAAAGCCTGTCCCCAACGCCCAGCTCGTCCAGGGAACAAGTACTGCAAGCAATCGCAGGAAGACTCTCGTCTCTTGAATCGCGTCTGAAAAGTCTAAGGTGCTGCAAAGTCAACAACTTCTCCAGCACTTTTCCTTCTGGTGCCTTTTGTCACTCCGACTCACCCTTGCCGAGCCATTGTGAGCCGCTGTGCAAGAAAACCAAAAGTCGAGCGACAGGACTGGATGTTCGAATCGGGTTCGCGAACGAATCAAGAGTACAGACAGCAGGAATGAGACCTGCGCCAAGCTGACGGCGGCGTTTCAACCCCCCTACGGCTTTCCAATCACTTGTGATACCGCAAGAATTCGCCAAGAACTCAGCGCGTTGTTTTTGTGCCCTCATAGTTTCCTGGCGTCGTGGAGGATGAGATATCAAGTAACAGTGGATCTAGTCATGATTCCGCAGCACAAGCAACATTCCACATCTCGGTCGATTCACTTCAGAGAAGATAAGGTATGTGGATAAATGTGTGGTGGAATTTGGTTTCGCTTTTCACGTACCACTTTATCTTGGATATTAGTACAAACAAATATACGTGCTCGCTTCGCGTTGTGCGGGATATCCTTCCATCAAATCAAAATCCCATGAATAAATCCAACCTGTGAAACGCCTCGCCAGTGAGCGCTTATTTGGCGCCGCCAGTCAACGGTATATAGAACTCAAAATAGCACAACTCGCCCAGCCTTGTCAGAGAGAAGGAGCCTTCTCGCTCCTGATCTCGCCTTCCGGCGTAACAGGCTTGTGCTCATCGGACCCGCTGCTACCACCGTTGTTGGCCATGTTCTGGTGCTCTTCGATGCCATGCTGAGGAATGAATTTGCCCTCGCCGGCGGGCTCGGCCTGGTGGGGAGTCCAGGCAAGGAAGTCGCGGCGAACCTCAACGTAGTCGTAGGAGAACTCTCCGTGCTGGTCATCGTCCATGCCCAGAAGCTCGGCCTCCTCGGAAGCCCGCAGCTTCAGACCGGGGACCATGTCGATGGCCTTGGCGATGAGGGCGGACATTACGAAGGTGTAGGCGGAGCAGGCGACGATGTAGGCAATTTGGATGTACATGAGCTTCCAGTTACCGTCAACCCAGCCACCAGTCATGCCGACGTTGACACCGTCGAGACCAATGATAGAGCCGGAAGCGAAGAAGGCGTTGAAGATGAGGCCGACAATACCACCAATGCCGTGCTCGGCGAAAACATCGAGGGAGTCGTCAATCTTGAGAAGGAACTTGACTAGAACGCGAATAGTTTAGCACAAAGCCACACCCCAGCCATCAGATTTGTCCTTACTTTTAGTGCCAAAGTTGCAAGCAATACCGGCGACAACTCCGAGGATGATAGAGGCCCAGGGGCTGATAATACCGGAAGCAGGCGTGGCAGCGACAAGACCAGAAATGGTGCCAGAGCACCAACCGACGAGAGACCACTTCTTGGCGAGGCGGAAATCGAGGAGACACCAAGTCATGGCCGCAAACATGGCAGTGAGGCAAGAATTCCAGCAAGCCATAGCAGCACGGAGGTTGGCACCGAAGGCGGAGCCACCGTTGAATCCCAACCAGCCAAACCAGAGGAGAATGGTTCCGAGGGTGATCAGAGAGATGTTGTGGGGACGAAAGTTGAGCATCATCTTCTCATTGCGGCGACCGAGGACCCAGGAGTAGGCCAGCGCCGACATACCGGAACCGATCTCGACGGGACCGCCACCGGCGTAGTCCAAAACACCATACTTGAAAGCCCATCCATTGGCGTTCCAAGCCCAGCAGGCGACCGGGCTGTAGACGAGAGTGGCCCAGAAGAAAATGAAGACCATGCATGGGATGACTCGGCCACGCTCGGCAGTGGCACCCGAGACGAGGGCGGCGGTGACGGCACAGAACATCATCTGGTAGAAGGAGTAGAGAAGCGCGGGGACGAGAGGCGAGCCCTGAGAAGGGGTAGCGAGAAGCTTCATGAGGCCGAAGTGTCGGAGGTCGCCGATAAATCCATTGGTAGCAGTCTCACTGAAGGCCAGCGAGTAACCCCAGAAATACCATTGGAAGACGATGACGGAAAAGCTCATCATGACAACCCACAACTGGGAGAGAGCCGACTTCCTGCGAGCGAGACCGGAGTACAGGAAGGCGATGCCGGGAATCATGAGGAGGACCATTGCGGCAGAGACGAGGATGTACGATTGGTCGCCGGATTGGTACCATTGGTTCAGGTTCTCCTTGGCTGTCGAGATCAATTAGCATCGATCGAGGCTCCAGGTGTCTAGAGTCTCTAGTATATGAGAGAACGTACTGGAATCACCGCCAAAGTCGGCATTGGTGCCATTGAACTCCGTAGGAGCCCCCGTATGGCTGTAAGACATGATGGGCGAGGTGCGTGTGTGTGTGCGAAGTGTCGAGTGCGGATGAAGATTCACGCAGGCTTGGGATGAGAAAGAGAAGCGGGGGTTCAAGGAGTATTATTGTCTGAAGAGCAAGCTGTCCGTTGTTGGACAGAGCTATCAAGGAGAGTTAGCGGTCAGGGTAGGTCGAGTACGGCATGAGACGAAGTGCCTGGATTGAACGAATCGACCGACTGGACGCTTGCGGGAGGGTGAGGGACAGACAGGATCGTATATAAGAAGTATACAGCGGACGGGAGGCTTCTTGAGGGAAGTGATTGCGGCAGAAATCAGCACGCACCTTAGTACCTTACTGCGTTGATCCCTGGCCTCCGGGGTGGAAGGGTTGCTCGAGGACTTCTAGGCTTGTTTGCCTGGGACGGCTCCGCTAGCGTGGGCAATCCGCATACGGAGGAGGCGTTGTGGGAGGAGAGAGGAGCGTAATCATGGTGACTGACAGGTTCTTGTGAGTGAGCAAGCGATAAGAAACACAGACCAGCAGCAAAGATAGACATGTGAGTGGACGATTCAGCGCGGGTGAAATAAGCGGAGGTAACAGCAAGTGTGTAAGAGCAAGCAAAGAGGCTTTGATTTCGCCATAGATCGATAGATCAAACCCGGACAGGCCAGCACCAGCAAGGAACCAGGCGTTCTAGGTATCCTGGCCAAGCAAGCAGCCACCCCCCTGGCCGAGGGTAAAGTACGTATTTGCCGATTGCCCTTGCACCTATCGCGCCCCATGCTTTTTTTGGCCGGCCTTCATGTCACTGTCATTCGCATTAGTCTACCAGAAGATACGTACTTCAACTTACACTAGGTACCTACCTTAGGTACCTAGGTAGGCACCTTACCTAGAAGCAGAACCTTTATGGGAGGCACGACGATGTTTTGGCGGAAGCAGGAGCGCCTGCCTCATCGTCATCGTCGCCCTTTCCTCAGACGTCGCTTCTGTTTTCCATAAGTTCCTGTACAGCAACAGCCAATAACTGCCGTCGCTTTGCCTCACCAGTCAAGTCGGACGGGGCTGCCACGATGCGACAACTGTGAACCCTTGCCGGGGACTTCGAGGAAGGGACGTACCTCATCCCGGGACGGTAATTAAGCTCGTGCTTTGGTTTGTTCTTGCTGAGCGAGACTCCGGGGGACGAGCTTGCCAGTGACCCTTGATTTTCCTCATAATTCAATTTCAAATGCCCATTTTCCATATCAGCTCGGCCACTTCTATAGTGAATCTGACCTGATCAGGTCTTGTCCCTGCACCGGCCTCGACACCTTCCTTTGACCATCTCTCCGATGCGCCGCGGCATGGGCTTCTCCTCAAATCGCTATCTTTGCCTCTGTCGTCGCCGCGTTATCGCCTCACTCGGATTGTCAATGCTAGAATGATACGCCTTCATCGACAAGAATGCTTCCGTAGAGCTTCTTGGTGCGTGCTACTGCGTATGTCTTTTACGCGACATGGTCGACAAACACCCTAACACTCATCAGGCTACGACACTGCCACGACGACGCAGCATCGCCGACATGTACACCGACAACAATACAACCTTCTAAGCCCAGCCAGCTAACCTATCGACGCAGCTTCAGCCTTGAAGAAGGACTTGAATTCCTTGTTCTTCATCATACCCAGCATTCTTTCTCGCTGAAGCACTCTTTGGCTGCCTCCCTCCTCATTCCCCGAGGTTCCAACCCTTGGCCTCCATCATCGGTCAATTGACAACGATGCACGAAGGACGGTAACTGATACCTTAGTGAGACTGCAGATAAGAGATACGGCAGGCGCAGCCCAAGCGGGACCTGTCAGTGGTGCATAGTAATTGTGCTGAATCAACGAAATGCTTCTGGCCCACCGACAGCAATTCCATCTCGGGTTCTTCCAGGCTCGGCCGAACGCTGCCACATCCACAGGCTACCGCACACTTGAAAAGGCGCGTCGAATTGATGGCAGCCCACACCCCTGCACGGCCCAGCAGTCCGGCAATCCAGTCTGGTAGATCCACTCGGCCTCCCTCCACTGATGCGGACGGGACAAGACTTCACGACGGGGGACTCGCCTAGGATCCCCCAATTCCCTTTATTCTTCACCCATCGAATCGCCCCAATCCGGTAATCCTCTTCACGACATTTCCCGTCCTCCTCCAACCCTCTCGACGTCCCGATAATTCCTTCTGTCAGCCATACAGTCTCGAACTCATTAGAAGAACCATTGCTTCTTCCCATTTGTCGCATGCGCTGACAGGCTGTCATTTCTCAGCAGGCGGCACTATCAATGTGAGGAAGTATTTTTCTGCTCTTGGTTCCGTTACTGAGACCAATGAATGGAGGGAGGGCTTCACTCAATGTTCCTGACAAGAATTCCATCATACTGCCGAAGCACTCGAGCTAAGCTTTAGCAGCCAGCACTTGTCGTGGCGCATGCCATCACAAGGGCCAACCAGCTGAGCTCACTCCGTCTTCCACCTGCATGTGTGGCATCATCGAGTCCATCAGGCCAGCCGACTCACTTCCGTCGCGACCTCGAATTTCGGAGCATCAATATGTTGAATCAGAAATATAATCATCTCGGATTTTATCGAGTTCAAAAGCCGATCCTTTGTCCACTCCGTCACCGGTAGTCTTGTCATGCTCCGTTTCCGGCACATGTCATGGAAGAATTCGGGATTCTGATCCATCGCGCCCATCCGGAGACGCGCCTTTCTTGTGGGGTGATAGAGGATAGAGAAATCCATTAGTAGTGGACCTTGAAATCGTTTGCTAAAACCGCGCTGTCAAAGTACCGAGGGCCACTGTCGACGGCAGAGCGAGCCCCCAGCCGCACCCAAACTTGGCTTCCTCCACTGCAGAACATCTCCAGCTGGGCTTTCCCGCAGCCCCAATAAACGGTTCGCTTTTGCCAGAATCATTTTCAGGCGCGGCTCACACGTTCATGCTTAACGCCACGTAGTTGACGTTAACGCTCAGCTTGCATGAGTCTCTCAAAGTCAATCATCAGCCCTCAGGAGATTTATCGAGATGAACATTTCTTTCAAAACACTGGCAATACGCCGTGCAATGGTAGCCATCGAGCCAGCAGTGTAGCGGAGGAAACTGGCGACAAAACAACACGCAGACTCGATTGGTACCAAATTTGTTACAAACGCCTGCCGAAAGATGACCATGATCGCTCATCGCCACGTTCTGCGCATTATCTACTAGCGAGTGGAAACTTGCCAAGATCAACAACATTTTTTCCTCATTCTCGAGCTACTGCATTGGATATCATACAAGATGTTCATGATGGCCGATTGGCACACGACCAGGGATTTGAACTACCCACGCCCTGACGATGGACAGACGCTTCAGTCACATTGAAAGTGCCCCTGGCAGCAGGCATTGGCGTACATAGTATGCTGAGTCGTCTCGTTATTGCACCGCACTCTTCACTCTAAGATCAAGAACAATGAGGCAATCAATTTCAGTTCTGCCGAGAAGCACTTCTGATGATTTTGTCGAGTAGCTTCGGCTTGAAATACACCCCAGCTTTATGGCAGTGGCTTTTCTGGCTTTCAACATGGAACTCGCTGAACCCACTAGAATCAAAGACAGCTACTGTCCGCGAAGCTCAATACGGTCCAGTCCAGAAGACCTCCGTCCCATTTGAAACCCTGGTGATGGAATCGCGAACCCAAAGTCCCGCGGGCAACGCAAAATGACGTCCCTGGGCAACACTAGCCGTCAAAATCCCTGTTCCCGGCCCTTCGAGCTGCACTAGACCTTAGCCTTATCAGCGCGCAGATGGATTCAGATGGACCAATCATACCCCCGGCCACTTTGTCACAGCAAAATGTCATTCTGCTCCAGCAGCGGAGCACTGCACAAAGGGGCGGGATCCACATCGGGAATTTCGCCCCGTTCCAGGAGAATACTGCCCCGCCGTCGCGGCGCCGCTCGGGCCGGCAACCTTGTAGGCTCTCCCTTTGCTTCTGTAACAAGACCATTGATTCATCCCAGAGGAAGTGCCCAGTTGCAGATTGCAACGCATTGACGATGACTGGACAAGCTTTCGTGCGCTGAATATCAATCGGCATGGGCAAACTCCAGTAAGGCTAACATGATAATCACGAATGGTCTTCCGGGGCTAATTTAGCGCATGTACTGAATATATGCTGAATTCCATGCTCACCCGGATCACCATTGATCCAAGTAGCTATGCAAAGTTGATACAGAAGGACGCGGTGATAATCTTACCATTTCATCTTATCTATTTCGACTCGCACTGGAATTCGGATGATTCCCCGCTTGACATGTCTTTGACGTTCAAGAATTCTAACCCACCGCCGCCAACTTTCAAGAGAAAATAGTGATTGCTCAGATAGGCGGGGTTACTAGACAGGCCGTTCTCCATACCTTGCCGCGATGGAAACTCCAGATGGCTGCGGTCCTTCTCGTCGTCATCGTTCTTAAATGTTCGGAAACTAATGCCTCGCGAATCTCGAAAATCATCAGATTCTTCGGCTTTATCATCCTTGTTTTGTTCATCAACCGAGAAGTTGGTGTCCCTCTCCCCAGAAGCTACTGCTCTCCTAAGCGATGAAACCCGAATCTTCAGGGTGGATAAATTCATATAGTAGTTTTGAAATTCATCAGGAGTGCTTGGCGGATGTGGCAGCTGGCTCGGTGACCAAGACTCGTTTATCCAGCGATTGAACATAGTGAGCAGTGGATGACAGAGAGTTTGATAGTATTGCTTGTTTCTGGGGTTAAGCCGAGAACTAGCCTGATGAAAGTGTACTATTCAGAGTTGCGCGGCGTACGCAAGAAAAAGCGCCGTCTTCGGATCTCTTTTCCCCGACTGAGATGAGGTTGACGGCCTTGCACGGCAGTACAAGAACGCAACGCAGACATCCAGCATTGAAGAAACTCCCTGGCTGTTCCGTGTACAAGGTAGTCTTCATTTCGTATGATGCGTACAAAATTGCCGCGAAGGTGCTTGAGGTGATTCTGGAATGGGTAAATGAGTTCATATTCATTTTCGTCAAAGGTGAGTTTCCTGGGATGCACGGTGGTCCTCAGTGATCCTGCAGGACGTGCATCTTCCAAGTCGATTGGTATGGCGAGAGCGATGCTAATCTCTTCCACGGTGAGCGATCACGCGGCCAGCAATCACTATGCTCAGCATCTTCCTCGGTTGAGTCTCGACGCCAGGAGATAGGCATAGATCCCAAAAATGACCCGCGTCCTGGGAATCTCATCAAGCTCCTGGCGGGAGCCGCCGGCACCCAACTTTTCCTCCAGCAGACCGAGGACGAGAGATAGCTAGAGGAGCGTCCTATCTGCGCGCTCGATGAGCTCAGCCTGTAGGTTGTAGAGCGGGCCTGCGGGCATGCCTTGTTCAATGAAATACCTTCGATTCTATGTTCGATCACCCTGGAGACGTCGGAACTGATCGGGTCGGTCTCGCCTGCAGACCGTAAGTGGATCGAATTGAACATCATTAGCGGCGTTGCATTTCCTGCCTCGCTCGAGGGTTTGCTTGATTTGTCCATTGCGATCTTGATCTGGTTACCTGGTCGGCTTGTAATGACGACTCTCAGTCGCGACGGATGTTAGACTTCATATTTCTGTTCCTCCACGGCAAAGTATCCAGAGATAGAGCGCAGGAGAGCCTACTCCCTGAGGCTTCGTTTCGCCCTCGTTGGTGCCATCCGGAATGCAGAATGGCCTAGACTCCCTTAGGCACGTGTGACCGGTCAACGTTGTCCGACTTGAAGAATAAGAAGTAACAAATATTTAATCCTTGAGAAGCGGCGATTGTAGCAAATTGGCCAACCAGAAACGAAGCCAATACTGATTTTGCGCATCCAGGATCTGCCGATATCAATAAAAGGGACGAGTTTGTTGATTCTATTCAGGTCCGACATTTCGGATGATTGAAGATCCAGTTACAAGTTCCCAGCAAGGGCAAGAGATTCCGACTTCTATGCGCCTCATAATTGGACGTATTTAGAGCCTCCATGAGCGTATCTTTGTCAAGGAAGATGCTCCACGGACGTGGCGGGCTATAGTGCCCAGCCTGGACTTTATTGGCTCAAACCTTGCCTCGCTGAAGTCCCCGAACCTGCAAATCTCCCTGTCGTCGCTTTCGATGGAAATTATGCTTTCTCTACGATGGTCTAAGATGGCGGGGTCCTTCTCTTTCAACAACCTCTTCTGCAGTAACAGGATACTAGGATGCGACACATGCCAGAATCATGAAATAACAAGCAGAAATTCGACGCAACAAAGCGTTCAAATAACCCATTTTCAGGGTCTCGTAACATGATACTATCTTGAGGTTCGAAGAGTGTGTCAGAAAGGAATCGGGAATGCCCTCCATCAGCTTAGAGTTGGGTTCCAAGTCCTTTGATAATCTCGTGTTGATGCTTGTGCCTATCAACACTGCCTTCAATAGAACAGTGTCTATGCCCTCCAATGCCGTCGCATCTCTATCAACGAGGGTGTGGAGGCCATAGTCTCGCTTGAGGTTGACGCCACTGCTGTCGACGGCTTGCTGGGGCGCCTCCGACACGGCCTCGACTGGAGGATTGAGTTCATAGTCGTCACTGCGTAGCTGGCGGAAGATAGCGGACATCACTATCGACAGTATGCATTCCTTGCCGCTGCTTCCTCGAACTGCAAGGCTGACAACTGTGTCACATGTGCAGCCTGATTCTGATTGCGCCTACAGGTGAAGACGCAGTAGTCAGCCTCGAGCTCCACTAGGATTAGTTCATGTCTAGGCTGAAACTTAACGAGTTGTTTTCGGATGCGCTCGAGGTTATGCAATTAGATGAAGCGGTTCCGAAATGCAGGATGTGATGTCTCTGTTTTCCCTTCGTCAGCTGCTGTTCGAAGGCAAGCAACCAAATATATTCCACCACAGTATGTCGCATTGCGTGAAGCCATGAGGGTGGGTGACTGCTCCGTTAGCATGGATGCCCGTAAGACGACGCGACGAACACATCCTGCAATGGGAGCATCATGTAGCTTCGGGTAGAGTTCAATAGTCAAGCATACTCCAGAGTGGTGGAGAGGGTGTTAAGAACCCAAACAAAGTGCGAAGTCCGATCATATTTATCCGGGCACTAAAAGCCTTGGAAAAAAAACCGCAGGGTATCATTCTATGTAAACTACTGTACCACGACCACGACCAATGCATTACTCCATTCGATCCTTAGTGCCAGAACCATCAATGTCCAATGAACCCCTACAATGTAGCCATTCTAGGAACTCCATTCTCCGTGGGCAGCATGGGCGGCATCTCAGGAGGACTACCGCCATTGCGGTACAACCATAGCCTCGAAAGCTCCTTTACCTTGAAGGTCTTCCTCCTGTGGCGACCCTTGATGTGCTCGCCGTGGAATTCGACATCAGTAGCGAACTCGCCGCCCAACCAGCCTTCCAAAGCCTCTCGCGCGTTCTGTCCTGCATCGCCAGGCGTTCCGATATTAATTTCACTTTCCATGAAATTGTTTGTGTCCGCCGCACCGACGAATTCCCCCGTCTTAGGGTCTTTCTCGAGTGGGAACATGCCGTCGAGGTAGTGTTGGCAGAACTGATGTCCTCCACGCTCTGATGCCCTCACGAACAGACGGCCGATGAAGCGCGGCATGCTGTGATCAGCGGTCAAAGAGGTGCAAAAGTGCAAGACTCCCCATATCGCCACGAAGTCGGTTGAGTGTGCGTAGTGTTCGACGTGGCCGATTGCGCGATCTAGAGCGGCGGTCGAGGATCGGGAAGAAGACATGGACGACGAATCCTTGGAGAGGGTCGGAACGCGAGCATGACCGTTTGTCTTGCCGTTGGCTCCTTTAGCCCCATTGACACCCTTAGAGCCGCCCGAAGCCCGTCGACGGAGGCCTGTCGCATCAGGAGACATGGCAACAGGGCTGTTCGTCGTCTCAATCTCCGTCTCAGCCACGATGGTCGTCGTCATAGTCATGGCTGCCGGGTTACGTTGAGCCAGAGTCTGAGAGGCGACATGGCGATGAGGGTTGTTGAAGTGGTTTGCAGCGTTTCCGAAAGTGTACACCTCCAGCTTCGATAGGAGATCTTGGGGCAGCTCCTGCAGCAGCCAGTCGAGGACCAGACCACCCTCGATGCCTCCTTGAGAGTGCAGGATGAAGACCACCTTAGAAAATTTAGGATTGTAAAGCGTCTCCTTGACGATGCGGTAGCACATGCGCACGTCGTAGGTGGCGTAGCCGAGGTTTCGTTGAATCAGACACTCGACGACGTCGAAGAGGATGCCGGAAGTCTGATTGTGGATACCGAGAATAGGCCGCTTAAAGGTGAGAGCCAACCGGTTGAGGTTGTTCTTCATCCAGTGGTCGCTGGTTCGGGTTAGCCGCCGTTTAGAGGTTAGCTTCCGGGGTCGACTTACCCAACTGCAACGCCGTTTAAGAAGATCCATTGTTCGTGTGCGTGCTCCGGAAGTGCTGGTGCATACTTTTCGTCGGAAGTGTAGGTAAGAGTAGGACCGTTCAAGAGAAGACAGAGGAGGTAGTTGATGGCAAAGAAAGCGCCAAGCGCGAGCATGTCGATCCACAGAGGAAAAAAGACAGTGAACGGGACGGCCAGAATGAAGCCGATCTGCAGAATACAGAGAACGAGGTGCATGCCGATGCAGAAGAGATTCTGCCTCGTTAAAGCCAACTCATCGAGGTCGCCAGAGTTGGCGGGGGCGATTGGCCAGATAATCCATGGCAAAGCCCAGGCATATGAGAAGAAGAAGTAGATATCGTATGCCAGTAACTTCCAAGGAAAATCGGTGTATGAGTAGTTGATGACAGACTGGCCGCCGACTTGACTACCAAAGAACTTTGTCTTTCCCATCCTCTGAGCGAGTAAGTCGTCTCGTTTCTGATGCCGCTGTCGATGCCGCGCTGACCAAAACTTCCCCAGCCATGGGATGCAGAGGATTCCTGCAAGCATGATAACGGCGATCGATCCGGGAAGGCGAAGAACGCTTTTACAGCACAGCAAGACTGGGAAGAAAATGACTGAAAGGGTATATGGTCAAGTGACTACCAGTTGATCGTCTGGAGTAGTGTCATTCGCGTGGAGTAGACGAGCGGGTGCTCACGAGGCATTATATTCCCCAGAGATGGAGCAGAAAAGATGGAGGGCAGGCTGGTGAGACACGAGAAACTCAAGTCCCAGCCAACCACCAACGACGTCTACCTGACCTACCTTATGCCTGGAACACCTTGCTGAGTGTCTCTCAAGCCTTCTAAAAAAGACACGAAAGGCAATGCAGGTGCAGGTGCAGGGCTGAGCTGGCCGCCTTTGTTGGGGATTGACGACGGCGCCGCCCCGTTGGCTGGTCACTGGACCGGGGCAGTTGCCAATCACCGGTTATCGTCAGCATTTAGTGACGATGGTAGGGGGGATCTGAGGAGGCCGCCACCCCGCTGCCGCTGCCTGCCCGTCCTTGGCTTCGTTCCATTAGGCCCCTAGCCTTATGGGGGCAGAGATGAGCACAAGTGAGAAAAGATGCAGCGATGAACAAGAGGCATGCAGTCAGATCTCGGCGGTGCAGGGGTGAAGGGGAGTAACAGAACACAAGGCTCCCGGATGAGTTGCAAGTGAGGCCAATGATAAATCATGAAGTTGTGTGATATAATATGAACGGGGGGCGAAAGCGCGTATGCCCAGTTGAAGGCATCTTGAAAGGCTTATCTTACTTTACTCACAACTACGGATGCTGTGAGCCTGCGCAGTGAGGTTGGTTGGCGGCCCAAACGCGCCGCGCCGCCCCGCCAATCGGAGTTGCCTTCTGTCGTCATAACTGACGTTGTTTGGCCAGCCATCCGGCACGCGGCACGCGGCACGCCTAACCCGGCAGAGTCATTCCCTCCTCAACTAGGTACCTACCTAAGGTAGGTAAGACGCAGTGCCTTACCGTGCTTCTCATAGCTTCTTGGGCGGGC
This sequence comes from Colletotrichum sansevieriae, assembly GCA_026260285.1. Lineage (NCBI taxonomy): Eukaryota > Fungi > Ascomycota > Sordariomycetes > Glomerellales > Glomerellaceae > Colletotrichum > Colletotrichum sansevieriae. The sequence continues at coordinate 83,054 of JAOQIF010000100.1, forward strand.
GGGTGTCTCTGGCCGCAGCATCTGGTCGTGGCGCACAACGAAGGTGGTGAAGCAGGCAGTCCGTGATGGTATAATAGCCTTGTTCATGTCTCGCTGGTTCGCCGACTTGAGGCAAACGAAGTCGATTGAGGAACCAGGCGGAGTCGCTCAGGTCTGAAAGCAGCGATGACTGTTCAGACATAATCCCAGCATTGGGCTCAATTGAAGACATCATCTTGCTTGGCTGTCAGCTCCAGCTCAATTCTTCAGATGGAAGCGTCTTTCGACGGCCGCAGATCATCGCATCGCAGTCTGCTGCCAGCTGATTCGCAAGGGCGTTCTTCAGCCTCCTCATCTTCAAATTTCCTCTCTCTCAGTTGGTTTCCGTCTAAAGGCTCGGCTGCACCGCCCTTTCCGGCGTCAGAACCCACTGAGGACGTTATCGAATCCAGAAGTTGGTGTGCTTTTACAGTTGCAATGGAGAACTGATGTGCTTCAAAGCACGTTGTGCAAGCCTGAGAGATGTTGATTTGGACGTCACGGCGTTATTTGGGTTGAAGAAAAGGTTTGGGACACGACGAGTAAGGTTCCGCCAAGTACAGCTGAAGACGGGACGAACTGGGTGTGGTCTGTGCGGTGGGATGAATTGCTTGGTGGGGCGTGGTTGTTGACCAAACATTGAACTTTCAACTTGACCGAATGTACCCCGGGTTGACGACCTCACCTTACATTTTCTTAGCTCACTCGCCTAACTCGACAAGGAATAGAAGTAGTAGAGCTGAGTCACTTCTGACACAATGTCGATGCTATCAATCCATCTGGAGCAAATAGCTCTGTCATGCGAAGGCATCGACTCCCTCCCGTACGCGCCGTGCATGCCTCTCCCCCACGATGACCCCTGACTGACGCGCCGCCAGCTTCCCACCCCCAAAGATATTCACCAACGCAATGCTCTACAACAGCGACATAACTTCGCTCATCCGCGACACCGAAGCCCACGAGCGCGCCCTCTTCTCCGTGCCCCCTCCCCCGCCTCCCGCGACCTCCCAGCACCCGGATCCGAAGCCGAACACCCGCCGTCAGACCGTCTTCAATGTCGCATCGGGCGAGGTCACTACCGGCCCGCCAACAAATCGCGGCGGCGCAGGCAGAAGGACCGCTGTCTCTTCTGTGCTGGGAGGTGACTTGCACAGCCAGCTGCGCCGGGGCGAGCGTCAGGCGGCCATGAAGGGCGGCGATGTCGATGTCGAAGTTCTTCTGAAAGGAGCCACCAAGCTTTGCGGGGTATACGCGCTACCTGGGGCTTTGGAGAAGATACCGCAACTAAGGCAGGCGTTTGCGCATCAGACCAACACACTAGCCTACTACGAGGCCAAGGTCGCCGAGCACGAAGCTGCCCTGGGGAAAATGAACAAGGATCACTGGATGGGAGAAGGTGATGAGCCCGCGGAGGAGGAAGAGGAGGGCGACGATCTCATGACTGAAGATGATCTCAGGGCCGAGGAAGAGGTGGTGCGTGAGCTCGATAGGAAGAAGAGGGACTTGCAGCAGCGGCTACGCGCTATGGACAAAGATTTGGGAGGATTGCTGAACATGTGAAAGGCTCGGCGCTTTACGACGGCTACGAACCATGATACCCAATGCGAAAAGTCCTTCCATCATAACATTGTTTTACAGGTTTTATACAAGGACGGCAAGGCAATGTCAGACTTCTAACACGTCAGTCCATCCTGGCCATTGACACCCCCTCCGCCTTGCTTCGCCGCAACAAGCGTCTCCAAAAACTCGTCGACATCTTGCGCGCCGCCAATTTCGTACTTGTCGTTGATGACAAAGTGCGGTACCCCTCTCACACCCTTTCTGTAGGCATCCTCGACCTGCTTGTCGACCTCGGCACCTCCTTTATCCTCCTCCAGCCACTTCTTGACCTCTTCCTTCTCAAGTCCACCCTTGACGGCAGCATCGACGATCATATCCCAGCTTGTGACGTCGCCGCCCTCTTCAAAGTAGCTCTTCATGATGGCATTCATGACGGCGTTCTCAACGTCGGGGCCCTTGGTCTTGGCCAGCTGTACTGCGCGGTGTGCGTCGCGGGTGTGGCCGACCTTGCCGTCGAAGGTGAAGTTGAAGCCCTCGGCTGCGCCGAGCTTCTTCATTCTGTCGTGCATCATCTCAAGCCTGTCGGCGCCAAAGCGCGCTGCCATGCGCTCGTTGACGGGGACGCCCTTCTTGGGTGCTGTCGGGTCCAGGTAATAGGCTTGCCAGGTGACGTTGAAGTTGTCTTCCTTGCCGGCAGGATACGTCTTTTTGTAGAGGTCAATAGCCCTGTTCAGACGGGCCTTGCCAAGATAGCACTGATACCTGTCAGTGGGTGAATTTCATGACGTAAGTGAGATTTCCTGCTCTTACAAAAGGGCAGACGGGGTCTGAGATGACTTTGATGTCGAAGTTGGTCATTTTTCTTACTTGCCGGATGACGTTCATTCGATGGTTCCTGGTAGGTCTAAATGCCAGTAACTACTAATCGATAAGGATTGAGAACATCTACTAATGCTATCCCTTCCTCGGGTGAGCGAACTGTGAATACTAAGTATTTATGAGATTGATCCGTCAGGCACGGGCGGGACCCCGCCCTGTGCCGACAAGCCACTGATTACCAATCATTTCGACGGCCGTCCCGGACGGAATCTTTTCTTAGCCGGCACACGCCCCGCCGCCATTATTCAACCCAACGAACCGTGGATGCAGGAGAGGAATTAGATTCCGTACGGTACTTGATTCAAAGAGTTGGAATCTTGCGTCTCATGTCCAAACTCCTTTGCGGGTCAACGCACGGCCTAACTCAACCACCCGCCCACAATCCTTCCGCAAAAGAATCTCCGCCAACAAAATCAACAATGGGTATCATTTTGGTTATCGTAGACTAATCAATCGAATACCGCTCCGTCGCCTCTCTTAATCTTTCGTTATTGCGAGAGCGACGAGAGTCATATGCATCCCGCGCCCGCTGGGGTCTTCGCCTATCGTCCCGCCTCCAACTGGAGGGATAGATACTGTCTGAAGAATCACGTTCATGTTCTGGGCTCTGCGACCGCCTCCGACGCTTCAGAGGAGAGTGCGGGTACTGCACATTGCGGTCCCAATTCTCCAGCGAGATGTACGGACTCCTGAGCCATGCTCTGAGTTCGTGCAGCAGAAGTCTAGTGTTCTCCCGCCCAAGAAACTCTTGAATAAGCTCCTCAGCCTGTCCCATGCTGCCTTGCATATCCACAGTCTTCAAGATGGCCACAACGTATTCGAGCAAGAACTCGGCGTTGTTAGCCCTGCGGCGTACGACAGGATCCGTCTCTGAGGGGCGCGCATCGTTCTCGGGGGACAGAAACTCGAAAACCTGAAGCTCGCGGCGGAGAAACGTACGCGCGCGGGACACCAGCTCTGGGTCAGAGGTGAACATCTGCGGCGACAAGTCTCGGTATCTCGATATTCGATTCGAGCCAACATGTAGCGAGTACTGTTGTTTGCGGTAGACGGCTCGCCGTCGAGCGATGGATTCATCCTGCGAGGGAGCAGAGGCATGAGACACAGGAACCCCACGAGGCCGTCGTCGCCGGTTGTTCGTTCGATGGTAGAGTCGTCGAGGTGAGGAAGGCACACCGCTCGCCGCCGCACCGACCTCGACCGGCTTTCTTGGAGTCAAGAACGTCTTCCATTGTTTTCGGTCGTCGCTAAAGTCGTGGCGAACTTCTGAAATATCCGTCTTGCAAAGAGGACATGCAGTCTGTCGTTCCAACCATGTCAGAAGGCAGAGATAGTCAAAATTGCGGTGATTGCATGGCTGCGCTTCACAGCCTTCGGTGATTTCATCGAGGCAGATTACGCAGCAGTCCGCGGTCGATGCACCCCGCTCATTCGCGATCGGTCGCGAGGAGATCTCTTGGAGAGTTGTTTGCAGGACGGCGGAATGAACATCGCGCGAGTCCGTCTTATCGCTGCTCTCTGCTTCGGGAAACATTCCAATGACACTGCTTCGACATGTCTCGAGTGCTGGGGGGAAAGGCGAGTGCAGTATATATTGTACGTAAGATGCGGCTGTTGGCGGCTCAGTCGATAAGATAAGGCTGTTAGCTACCTACCTCTACCTACCTAGTGTGAGGGGCTGTTCCCCGGCGTGCGTCTTTCGCGTTTAGTGGTTTGGCAGGGCGCGTCTCGACCGCGTCCTCTCTCCACCATGAAATCCACCGTACTACTGCATTTCATCAAGGTCGTCGATTCACCCGTTGCGAATTTGCGTTTCTTCAATGACGTGTATACCCGGTTGCTAGCAACTGCTTCGACATGGACGACACGATAAAGGCACAATACCAGTCGCAAGCCGAGAAACTCCGGGCAGACCTCAAAGGCTGGGAGAACTCTTGGGCGAAGTCGCACGAAGGCAAAAAGCCGGGAAGAGACGACATCAAGCGCAACGCTGACATCGGTATGGAAACTTTCAGCGGCAGGAATCGCAACCTCTAACTCTGAGAATAGCACAAAAGTACAAGCAATACAACAAGGTTCGAGATATCCTATCGGGGAAAGTACCACCGCCTGCGAACCAAGACCCCCAGGCCAAGAAGCGGAAAGATAACCCAGCTCCGACGGCAACACCCTCGAAACGACACAAGCATGCCGAAACTCCCTCAAAGAGAAAATCGAATGTCGATGGTGCAGCTCTCATCAGCACCCCCTCAATCTCCAAGACACTGTTCAGTCCCGCAGCTCCAAGATCAATAGGGCCTACCCCCCAACGCGATGGCAGGGTTCTCGGGCTGTTCGATCTCATGATAGAGCGCGAGCTCGGCACGCCATCAAGAAGGAACGGAAACATCAACACAATAGCCGACACGGACGTGCGACCTCTCACGACGCCGAGGAAACGTGCGGCTCCAGCGGACGAAGAAGGCGATACCCAACTTGGACGAACGCCAATGTCCACAAGCAAGAGACATATGCTGGACAGCTTTATGACACCTTTGAAAAATAAGGAAGGAACCGCAACAGACGCAAAGACCCCTACAACAGTCTCAAAGCTTCAATTCAGCACGCCGTCGTTTCTCAAGAGACATACCCAGCCGCCCCCGGCCGATACGCCCGATCTTGCGGCCCCTCCGCTGCGTTTACCCCGAAAACCGATGGTTCGCGGTCTCAGCGCCATTGTGGCTAGCCTCCGAAAAGTGGAAGAAGAACAGCTTGATGACGATCTTGAAGCTCTCCGAGAAGCAGAAGGTGGTGGGCCGCAACCAATGGCGCCACCGAAGGCGCCGCAAAAGCCAAAAGAGGATATCCTCGCTGCTGACAGCCAAGTACACTTACCACTGGGCGGCTTCGATGATGAGGGTATGTACGACAGTCAGGATGAAGAACAGTTGGGTCGCGAGGGAAAACCGTTGAAAGTCTTCAAAAAGAAGGGTCAGAAGCGAACCACAAGACTTGTCAACTTGAAACCCAATGTTGTCAAGAGACCAGCGGGCCTGGCAGAGAACAGAGCGGAAGGCGAAGACGACGAGTTCGTCCCGAAAACACAAGCGGACGGCATTGCAGACGAAGAGCCTGACGAGCTGGCAGGCGCGGGCTCAGATTCAGATGTTGACGATACAGCTCCAAAGGCCAGCGGCTCTAAGAAGACGGAGAAGGTGGGAGCAGTCAAAAAGGCTGCCAGGAAGGTAAACGAGATGGCGCACGCGAATTTCCGGCGTTTGAAATTGAAGAACAACGGTGCAAAGGGAGGACCGGGATACAACAGCAGGTTCAGACGACGGCGCTGATTTCGAGTTTGCAGTTGCATGGAAAGGTGTTAAGGTTAGAAGCGACGCCGCAGTTGTCGGTTTTTATGAGATCATGCCCAATACATCATTAACATGTATGATGTGCGAAATCCCTCTCGGGGGTAGAACAAGTAGATGCCATCTAGGGTTCTGATCATCCTAGCAAAGACGTCCTCAGACGCATCGCCAGGATGCCAAGGTAAAACGTTGCGAAATCGCTACTGATGGAAACCATGAACCAAGACAAGCTTGCCGAGAAAATAACGCGGTTGACGAGGAAGCGGTCTTCGTCCGGCAAATCTGCAGGTCTCTCTCCATCCTTTTCCACCAGCCATTCAGTCTCATCCCAATTGTACTCGTCTTTTTCAACCTGACACAAGTCCAACTCCATGAACCTGTTTATGAGATCTTGACCGCGGTTGATTCGTTGCTGAACCCGTCTCAAACAGCACTGATTTTGACTGCTGCACGTCACAGGCACGATGCCCTCTCCGTCTCGTACGACCGGCGGCACCGAGTTTTCTATCTTCTGCCTGTATCCCAAGCTCTTATTCTCAATCTCGGCCGCCAGCCATACCATAGCCATGTGATCCTTGAAAAGCGCCGACATCCAACACATGGACATCGCGATCTGCAGCAACATGTTCCTCAACACCTCTCGCGTGCCGAGACCGTGGACTTGATCGCCGCAACAGTTTCTCAGCGCTTGTTGTCGGTTGAGAATCTCACGATAAGTACGCAAACGAGGCGGCGGACTCCTGTAGAGATGTGGGTTCCATTTATTGGTGCGTTCTTCCGTGAAATCTTCGGTGTGCCATCGTTCGTCCCAAAAGGAGCTCCAGAAGTCGGTGAGCGTATCCGATATCGTCTTTGACACCGGGACGGCACCGAACAGCTTCGATTTCCAAAATGACGACCAATCTGTCGCAAGGACGACGTGTAGAAAGAAGCCGGCCACATCGCTGGCGAGGAGTTCGGGCATCAGCTTCGGACCTTGCAACATGCCAAGTAGGTCCAATTCTATGACGCGTCGGCCCAGCCTCGACGCCATGGGGGGCCTTGATGCCTTCGGTGCTGACGACGTCGAATTCATCTCTTACAGTGTAATCAGCAGTAGATGTTCGCGCGGTTCGAAATTCAGTCCATCTACCCCTGCGCAGCCGCCAAAGCAGCGCAGGAGACGGGCCTTTTTGACGCAAGAGAACCTTTTCGCGTGGCTTGATATGTGCACATCAAAATCAGCAGAACGCTCTGATTCACAACGGGCGCTCTCAAGCTTCGAGATATGTGTTGGCACGTCTCTATAGGCGCCAAAGAACGAGATTCTCCGATTTGGTGTTATCCCCATTCTCATAGCGGGGGATTCCAGCTGACGATGAGGCGTCTGAGGTAAGACGGTACCCACATGTAAGCGCTGCCCAGCCCAGGCTTTGTTCCCGTCCGTCTCATTGATCCAAAGAGAACCAGGCTTCCGGTTTAGACGCTGAAGGATTGGCTTATCCAGCGCTGTTCAACGCGCTTTTGGTCGGGCTGGTCGGGAATAGGCCATGCCGTCCCGATGTTTTCGGTCGTGGCTGACGGTGTCAGGCCGCCGCCGTGTCTTCAGTGATTCCTTTTCGCGCCAAGATGCAGCCTCTTATGCCTGCACAATTTCGGAGCGTTGCGAGGTTATTGATTAAATTCAGTCAGACCCCAAGCTCATTCTGAGATGCTTGAACTGAATTGCATCTTATTATGCTGACAAGCCACAGGGTTTGCTTCCGCATGCGTGCCGACGGTTGTTCGCGGGCTTTGTGAAATATTCTATCGTAAATTGCTCCAGGCCACCACCTATGCAGCAGCTCGAGGGGCTTCTACGGCAGTTACTATACGCGTTTTCTCAATGACTGACTCATTCGTCGTCGTCGTCGTCGTATCACTTTGAAGTTCTAAGCTAGTCGTTCGCAGCTGGTCCTCGGCCGACTTTATCTGGGCTTCAGCATTCAGTCTCACCCACATTTTCTTCCTCAATTCAAGACCGTCAAGAAAAACCTGGAACCATGACGGATCAAAGGGGGGCAGCCGTCTACCTAGGCCATTCTCAGGCTCGCCAGAGAGAGCGCGGACAGTCTCGAAGTACTCCTCAAAGTGCGGATGCACAAGCGAGAACTTGTCACCCTTCTCCGCGACGCGATCGGCCTCCCATTTTGCTTGCTCCTCTGCAGGCGGCAACTTCGCCCTACCCGAGAGTACTCGAGCAGCTAGAACGGCCTGCCATTCAAAGATTTTAAACGTCAAACCTGCCGCGACCGCACCGACGAACAACAGCGATGGGTCCTGGTGGTACACGACGTGCTGATACAGCCCCGTCGGGCGGTTATTCCGTAACTCGACGGAGGGCAGGAATGGGAGAGTCCACGTGAACCCCGTCGCGAAGACAATCTTGTCAACATCCGAGACGGACGCACCGTCGACAAAATGGACCGTTCGTCCCTCGATGCGGGAGATGGTGGCCTGGCGGGATATCTTAGGATGGTGGAAGGCGCCGTCGCCGAAGTAGAGGTTCGCTTTGCGGCCGATCACAACGGAGTAAATTGGAAGTTTTGCTGTGTTGACGAGATCGACGGAGATGTCAGCTCCCGAGACCGACGCGCCAACGACGACAACTCGCTGTAGATTTTAGTCAGCCACGGCTGAGATGGGAAACGCTAGGTGGACCAACCTTGCCACGAAAGTCTTCCCTTCCACGATAGTGCTTGCTGTGGATCACACTGCCTGGTTGGGCTCTCTCGAATTCCTCGAGACCTTCGATGCTGGGGATGTAGGGAACCCAGTAGTGTCCAGTCGCAACGACTAACGCATCAAAAGACTCTGACCACCACTCATCCTTGACCGCACCCTCCTTCCGCAGGGTGAGCCTCCACCCATCGCCGGCCTTCTCGGCGAGCTCGACGGTCGTGTTGTACGATACTAGTTTCTCGTATTCGTTTCGGTTCACAAGACCTTGCACATAATCACGGACAACAGTCCAATGGCGGAAGGGAGTCGCAGGGCCGTGTAATGCGATTGAACTTGCAGTGCGCTTTTGCGGCAACGCGCCATCTGTGAAGGACATGGGAATTGCGTCGACATTGGTTTCGAGGTAGGGATAGATACCGGACTCGGTGAAGCGTGGGGCCGGATTCCTCGGGGTCTGCGCCGGTAGGGTGTCCGGGATCCGCAGTGGTCTGTCGGCGGTGCGGGCGGCCAGGGAGGGGAGGTCAGATAGGTGAGGCGGCGGAGATGTATCGCCAACCCTAGAGAAAGGATGTCAACTTTTGCGCTTGGGAGTCAGAGCATACTGTCTGATCTCATTTATCTCGAAATATGATGGAAGGGAAACTAACTCACCAGCACCCTCCTGCAGCCTCCCGACGCTCAAAGACCCGAATAACGTCGAAGGCCTTTTCTTGAGCTAGGGCGTCGATCGTGATAGCCCCCGCCGGACCTGCACCGATAACTGCGACTCTCTTGATTGCGCCCATGGTCAAGTCTGAATCCTTCCTCTGCAGAACACGATCAAGCGGTGGAGGAGAAGGGAACGGGGGGAAAAAGCTCGACTAAGCTCACACAGCCTTCTATGCGCGCATGCAGGGCGGGCGAGGTCTAGCCGCTATTTAAAATGTCTCCCGACAGCGTGGGTTCGGCTCAAGGGACCAGTCAACAGGGGCGATGGCACAGAGAATGGAGGAACGGCCCAATCATGCCGTCGCAAACCGCCTGACGGGGCAGTCTTGCAGGGATGACGGGAGTGCGAACGGCGGGCTGATGGTGCATCTCAGTGCGATTGTTCATCTTAGCGCCCGATGGCGTTATCCCGGGCAGCACGACCGCAGAACGTTATTCTCTCTTCCCCCACATCCCCAAGACCGGAGGCAGGACGGAGATCGGTCCGAGGCGGGGCATCCGGAAGCTAGAGGAGCTTCGGGGTGGGTTAGGTGAGATCCGGGCACAGGCCATCAAGGTTCCCGGCTCGTAGGTCTTGGACCCTGAATTTCCTTGTTTGCGATAAGCTACATTGATTTGGAAAGATGGAGAGTTGACGCGGATGACAGGGGTAAACTAGGTGGAAGACCGGGATCATGAAAGTATCCTGGGAGAACCTGGATGGCTGGCTTGCGAGTATGAAAAGGACAAAAGAATCCCTTTCAGCTGATTCCAGACTGAAGTACTACCTAGTAATTGTTTTTATTTTTGCTTTGTTTTTGAGCTGAGTTATTGGCGAGATGAATTTACCAACACACGAGAAGACCGTATGCGATACGCCAACTGACCAGTCGGTCACTGCGGCCGATGATAAGTTGGAGTGGGATGTCGAGCAGGAGAAAAAGGCCAGAAGGAAGTAAGAGGGAATCATCCGTGGGACACTTATTCTCAGCGCTGACGAAACGCCAAGAGTCGACATGACCGTCCTTCCCCTTCTCGTCCTCGGCCTTTTGATGTTCCAACTCGATCGGATGAACCTTGCAAGCGCTCTTACTGCTGGTTTCGCAACGGACATCGACGTAGGCCAGGATACCATCAACTTGGGAAACCAGCTCATGTTCATGGGCACAGTCGTGCTGGAGATCCCATGTAACTTGCTTTTACAACGGGTGCGTCTCGAGAATCACTGTGATCCTCCAGACCGATGAGACTTACAACGGGATAGTTCGGGCCGCGCAAATGGATATCCCTCCAAGTCCTCCTCTTCGGCCTCGTAGGCACTCTCCAAATCCTCATCAAGAACAGGGCCGGGTTCCTCGCTACTCGCCTGATGCTGGGATTCACGGAGGCAGGCTATATCCCCGCGTCGATATTCACCCTTTCGACATGGTACACAAAGCGAGAGTTGGCAAAGCGCGTTGCCGTCTTCATGTTCGGGCAATTTGGTGGGAATGGCCTCAGCCCGCTACTTGCGTCAGGGATTCTGAAGTTAGAAGGCCATGGTGGGTTGAAGGGATGGCAGTGGCTATTTTTAGGTGAGTACCCGGCTTTACGGCTCACGAATAACGTTTGGCGCAGTTACTGACAGAAGGAATTAGTCGAGGGTCTCGCAACTCTGACGGTGGCTCTGATGTTCATTTTCTTCCTCCCAGGTTCACCAGATGCTCCCACCCCAATTGGCAGTCCAGGTATCATCCGTTTCTCGAAAGTCCAAAAAGAAGTCTTGCAAACTCGTCTCAAAGATGAGGGCCCGATGACCAAGTCCGGCGACCATGGGCTGGAGATTCCCTGGGCGCTGGTTTGGAAGACTATCGGCCATTACAATAGGTGGCCGCACTATGTTTCCACGTTCTGCGTTTTTTCCACCTGGTCGCCGCTGACGACTTATACACCGACCATCATCATGTAGCTCCCTTTGTCGCCACCTCGTATGAATCGGTCCTGACCAGACGGCAGGGCGTTAGGGTTCGACCGTATTAGCGCCAACGCGTTGGCAGCAGTTGGTGCGACTCTTTCCATGGTCGTCGTCTTCGCATTCGCAACTCTTAGCGACAGAACAAATAAGAGAGGAGGAAGTGTTCTGTTGGCGCATGTCTGCTACCTAACTATCCTGATTGTCACCCGGACTATTCACCCGCATGTCGGGAAGTGGTCGAGATATGTCCTGTGGACCTTGATCAACGCGTTTTCAGTCTCGTATCACCCGTCACATAATACCTGGGTACAGGTCAACTGCCGCGAACCGGGAGAGCGGAGCATTGCTGTCGCGTGAGTGACCTGCGGATCACACCCTCGTAAATTCTGCTAATGCCGTTCAGAATTTGGGTGATGTCGGCTATCAGCGGTTTGATGGTTGGTACGCAGTATTTCAGGGGCAGCGACCTCCCCTTGTAAGTGTTAAATCCCTTCGGTGATTATACCATCAGCTGACGGGGTTTTTAGCTACAACAAGGGTCTTTTGACAATGATCATCATGGTATCTGTTGGCATGGTCTTCGCGATATTACAAGAGCTGGTGTATTTCGTGCATAACCGGAGAGTGGCACAGGGCAGGCGTAAGCCAAAGGACGGCTCGGAGCCGTACGTTTACGTCTATTAGCACATGGAAAGGGATTTGGCGCATTTACGACAATGGTTATGATACGAAGACAGAGCTGGAGGCTTTGTTTGCGATGAGGAGTAGCGGAGTTGAGTGTGAGGATAGATAAAAAGGGTGGTGAAGTCTGCGTATATAACGATTGGCCATCGCCAGAGGATGGCAAACCCCCATAGAAGATCCCAAGACAGATTACCTTAGAAACAAACATAGACATGAATCTCTTCATTCATCCAACCAGACGTCCCTGGAACATCAATGAGCATGTCCATGTCCATGAATGTGCTCATCGGAACGCTTAGTAACGTCGCGCTTTCCAACCCAGTCAGTGCCATTGGCACGAATACGAGTAGTAGCGTCAGCCATGCTGAGGCCGAGAACCTTCTCGATATACTTGGGCAGCTCAGTGTTGTCCCAGTTGCCGGCCATATCAGCCCTGATAGCGCGACCATTGCCGCCAGCGCCGTAACCGTACAGAGTCACGTCAGACGCGGTGTGCCCGCCGGTAGACCAGTGCACACCGGCCTTGCTCGAGAGAAGGTTGCCCATCTCGGTGCCTATGTCGGTTGATGCGAGAAGCGTGTTGACCTCGGCGTCGGTGGCGTCTCCGAGGCCGTATTCCGGGAGAATCTCGCTGATGAAGTAGGCCTTCTTTTCGGAATCAGAGCCTTGGAACTTGTACCAGAGTTCTGTGAGAGCCTCGGTGGAGGCATTGGCCTTGCCAAGAGGCAGGGGGTTGAATCCGTTAAGGGTCAGACCGCCGCATTCGTGGTCGGCAGCAGACATGAGCATAGTGTCTGTATGCTCGTCGATCCACTTGCGAACAAAGCCCATGACTTCATTGTAGTGGATAGTGTCAAACAGATGGGCGGCAGGATCGTTGGCGTGGCCGGCGTGGTCAATGCGAGAGGCTTCGATGAGGAGGAAGTAGCCCTTGTCAGAAGAGTTGGTGGCACGATTAAGTGAGTTGAGAGCGGTTTCGACCATCTCGAGGAGAGACGGTTCCTTGTCAGGCTGACGAGATCGGTCAATCTCGTACATCATCTGGCCTGGGTATTGTTATTCATGCCGTGTGCTAAGTGTTGGAATTTTTGTTCATACCATCGTTGAAAAGGCCGATGTAGGGAATGCCGACTTCGCCTAAGCCCTTGTCGAGGGCGTCGAAGGCCGGACGATCCTGCATGATATGGTACCCGTTCTTCTCCGCGAACCCAAAGAGATCAAGTTCATCATCAATGCGACACGAATTGCTGTCGGATTTGGGCTTGAAGTAGCATCGGCCGCCTCCAAGAAGGATATCGGCTACGGGGCCGAGCGGATGTCCATAACCGATCTCGTGTTCCGCAATCTTCTCATAGGAATTACGATTTGCGACATGTGCTGCGTAGCCTGCTCTATGGTCAACGGGCACCCAGAACGTCGTGATGGCATCACATACTTGCGGGGGTGGCGTGGTTGATAGTACTGGTCACAACCAAGCCGGTCTTCAAGCCGGCAATCTTGGCGGCCTCGAGAATAGAGCCGACAGGCTCGCCAGCGGGATTTACTCCAATGGCTATTGGATATTAGCCGTTAATTCTGGAACCAGGTTCGCAGGAAAAGCTTACCGTTATTGTATGACTTGACACCACACGCAAAAGCGGTACCAGAGGCAGCAGAATCCGTGATCAAGTTATCACTGGCTTGCGTACGGACATTGCCAATCACCTTATCATTGTTAATGGCGACCCCCTCGGTGCGTAATGATATCTTACCAGCTTATCGGCCGTGAGCTGAAGGCTCACCGGCTCCTTGGGGTTCTGACCGTTCTGGACCAGGGAGACATAGTCTCGGGCCATGGTCTGAGAAGCCTGGCCATATCCATCGGGAACAATGTAGATGAAGTTCTTGACGTCAGGAGCCGCGAGCGCGGTCTGCGCCAGCGCAGCGAAGAGGACAGCAGCAGTACGCATCTTGATACTTAACTCGTGATCCAGTGAAGGTATGAGGTTGGAAGATGCAGACCCCGACGCAAAACTTTTCAAGAGAGCGGGGGAGTTGAGGACGTCCAGGTGATGAACACAGGAGGGTGAGTCTCTACAAAGGTAGATAGCCACAACATACCCGTAGATGGCCACAATATGACCGTATAAATACCCTGTCTTGCATCTTGGCTTTATTTCATGCAATGCAAGTCACATCAGAATGTCTATCGGATGCGGCCATACTGCAGTGCGAGCTCTCGCTTGGCATGACGGGTCAAATTCATATTGCAATAGGGGCAGACGAGCAGAGCGGGAGGATTGCAGCGCGTGATTGCCACCACTTGAACGAATTCCCAAGGAACCGGTATCGTAAGCGAGAGCGGCTCGGGATGGATGTCTCTCAAAGCATCACAACGAATTGTTCCATCACTTGTTGGAGGCAATCCACAGCGTTCGTCGAGGCCAAGCCGCTTCCTAGTCCGGGGTGTGGTTTGGCTGCTCCACCGTCTCCAATGGACGCCACCGGATGGGCAACGTGCCAGTCGGGGCGTTGGCGGGGAATCATATTTCAACGTCCTCATCTCTCCGCCCGTGGCTTGGCTGGCTGTTCAAGAGCGGAAGGTGGCATGACTGTTGCAGCCCACGTGCCTCGGACAATCATACTCTGATAAGACATTGCGCAGCTGAGAGGTTTCTGATATGACATCAAGACCGCTAAGAAATCCTGTGGGAGACTCAGACTCGAGGAGCTCTTTAAAGTGGTAATAGATGGAGAGCATTTAGATTACCGAAGAGGCATGCTTTGTTAGGCATCAGTGAGTGTGATGAAGGCTATAGTGCACCCGCTCGTACAACAAGAAGCAGATCTTCAAAGACAAGGCAAGCGAGGCGAGCCAGCAGCACCACGCTTATGCGGCGCAAGAAATAGTCTGATTACAAGAAGAGAAGGAGGAGAAAACGCGTCCAAATATCCTCACGAGGACATTTAACTACGAAGAATAGGAAAGTCGAATGAGGAATTGAGAAATAAGTCAGGGAGGGAGGTTTGAACATTTGGAATATTAGAATTTTACTTGTTGAGGAAACCCAGCAATGAATGAGGAAGCCAGCGTGATGCTGTTACGATATTTGAAAAAAATGACGTATTCGTAAAGATGTCGCTCAGCCGATGAGTGATTGAAGGGAAAGAGAGTGAGGAGGTTACGGCCAATTTATTATGAAATATCCATTCGGTGAGGAGACAAGAAAGCACAGACAGCCCAGCCCATTAGGTAGGTACAGAAGATCCTCTGCCTCCAGCGGTGACCCAAGTCAAAGCTTTGCCTTAGGTTCCCGGTTCAGGCACCTTACCTTGAGGTTCCACTGCCCGAGGTGGTGTAAGCGCTGCCGTGTTCATTGGCTGACAGCGCTCGGGAACGCTCCAGGGGTGCCCCGACCTGCCAATTATAACTTCCCGCGCGTCTGCAGCCGACTTCTTTAGAGACACCACACAGCAGTCTCATCAAAAACATTCCATTTTCCCCTCGCCAGAATCTCGTGTTGCTACATCGCTCAAGCACAACAGAGAACAGAGGCGCTTAGCCAAACGGCCACCGGAAGTCCACCCCCGGCATCTCAAGCTACTTACAGCCAGACCCCCGGCAGTCCAAATCGGGAAGAGATGCAAGGCATTGGATGAAAATCGCCCCAAGCTGCCGGGCCCTCATCTAAACTGCTCCATTCACCTTGCCAATTCGTGATGGCCTGTTTCGAATGCCTTCACAGCCCGGCTGTCTGGATGGGCCACGACAAGGCCAGAAGCTCTCGACTCTTGGGAGCAACGCTGTGTTTGTCGTCAAACCCAGTCGTACAAGATGGGGCTGCACCCTCGCAACGTAACCCGCGTCAAACGAGTGTTGGAGACCCCGTCATTGATTTTCGTCAGACTTGTCTAGTCATATCGACGCCTGTCCTTGTCTCTCTTTTACTTTCACTCTCTGTCTTTACTCACTTTCCTTGTGTTTCGCCTTCCAGCCCTTTCTCCACGTCTTTCCTTGCTTTGTTGCTTCACACTCTGTTTCTGGTATGCGCTGATCATTGCCTTTGTCCCTGCGCGACATACTCTCTCTCTTTTTCGAGTGCGAAACGTCCTGTTGTGGATCTCAACCTACTCATAATACTCTCTTCTTGACGAAGAGTCCCTCGATCGCTCTCTATCATACCCAGCCAAGTTTTTGACCCCGCCTTGGACCTCACGATGTTTTCCAGTATCCGCATAGCACACTTCTTGCTACTTTTTCTGATATCTCAGACCACGCAGGCCGGCCCAGTAAGACGTGAAGAGAGACTGTCAGCACACCCCACATCAATGTCAACTGCCTCGACTAACATCGATAGATTTGGAGGGGGCTGGAATTCCACTGCCAGCGCCATTACCAATGCTGACGCAACGTCAAACGTCGTTTCAGACACACCGTATGTCCCCAACACCTGTCTAGATGACTCGCACTTACATATTCATAGGAATCCCTCCACGTCTGTCAACTCGGTAACTGCGCAGAAAGCAGAAGAAGACGATGGATCCACCCCGAGTCCCATCTTCACGACTCTCGACGACACACCGAGAACCTCGCTGGCTGCAACCGGTGCTCAAAGTCCTTCAACTACGCCAGCCGAATCTACAGCAAACTCGCCGTCGACCACCGGCACAGAGCCTGTATTCCTACCTCCTCCTTTAAGCACAATATCAATTCCCACGACGACAACGGCAGCCGAGCAGGGGAGCTCTACAACTTCGGGGGCTATCACTTTGCCCCCTATGTTTAGTTCCATTTCTCTCCCACCGTACCCTACCACCGGTCTCCGAAACGGTTCGTTTTCAGTTCCAGGCAATCCCGCGTCGAGTCCGGCAGGCGCCTCGCCTGGCCAGACAATGCAGTCCTCCTTGTCCTTTGCCTTTCCTGTTCCAGGAGCATCAAACGCTTCATCCACAACTCTGGTTGAACAACCTGCGACATCGTCTACCGCCACAACTGCTGCTAATGTAGAGGCATCGTCGGCTGCCGTCTCAACTGCCTCCACTCGGACAATTCAAAGCTCCCTAGATATCCCCGCAGCTGCTTCATCAACAACACCGCCCTCCTTCCAGACCACGCCTCCGTCGTCTGCCACCCTCAACGTCACAGGCACCCCTATCGTCGGAGTCCCTACCATCGTGAGCTCGATTCCCGCTGCCACAGCAACCGTCTCCCCTGAGGTCGCCGCCAGTAATCTCGTTCGCGCAAAATCTTTCAATGCGCTCTTCGCCACCCTGACCGAACAATCCGCCTGCAGTGCCGGACAGGTCGCCTGTGTGAAGGATAACATTGGAAAGTGCGGCTCTAGTGGTGCATTCAGCATCGAGAATTGCAACACTGGCGCGGCGTGCTTTGCGCTCCCCATGAACACGACAGACGGTGTCATCGTCGGCTGCTACGACCCTGCTGTTGCCAGTAATATCCTTGGAGAATCTGTCTCGGTACCAGTACCCGGCTCCTCTACCAGTTCACCGGGACAAGCTCCGCCAGTATCAGAGCCAGTGTCAGAAGTGACAACAACAGTGACACCCATCATCACCGCGACATCCACAATCCGTATCACACCTCCCAGCAGTCCAGGAACCACGAGCTTACCCGCTCCGATTGCCACAGCGACCTCAACCGTTCTTGTTGCACCACCCGAAGTTGCATCACCGGGTTTCACGACGACCATCATCGTTACGAGAACAGTTGAGCCCGATCGCTCATCCAAAGACACGGAAGAGCTGTCGACGATGACAGCGACGGAAGAGCCAACGACCCTGACTACGTCGACTCGCCGCCACACCCGCACCCGCAGCTCAACGTCGACTGGCGATCTGGCTTCCTCCACTGCGAACGATGCTACCACTATCACCGATACCCTGACCTTTGCTCCTATCCCCTCCACCGTCCCGACGGTGCTTGCGGCCAAGGCCACCAATGCTCCCAAAGCCGTCACAGTCAGGTTGACTGTCACGGAGAAGGAGACTGTGACAGTAACTGCTACGGCCAAGAATATTGAAACTCTTGTCTTGCCAATCACTTAGACTCTGTGAGAGGTGTGTTGAGAGCGCTAAGTGCAGAGCGCAAGAATACAACATTAATACCCTGGACAGGGCCGTAGACGATGTCGCAGGCATTGCCAATCACGTAATTTGGGACTGAGAAAATAGCGCTGCTTTCTGGAATATAACTTCATATTTTGTATCTGAATTGAAACTTCACAGCGATTGTCAAGCTCCTGCTACACCGCGTGGTTGTACGTGCTAGGATTTTTGTTCTCTTTGAGGCTGAGAAGCCGATCATCCAGAAATCAGGATGACTTCATGGGACAAGAAGCAGACGCTTTCGGCCAATGTGATTATTGTTCAGTACTATGTGAGCTGCCTCTCGCAGCTTCTGGTATGCTAAACCTACTTTTGCATCTGCTCTTCTCTGTGTATCTTGATCCGTTTCTAAGCTCTACGTCTCCAAATGCTTGTCAACCGGAGTATCCATCGCTAGTTCTCAAGACGCCCTGACTCTCTCCTTCTAAACTTTTCGGCTATCTCTCTGACAAACCAACGGATGGTGAGGAGGTATGCGACCGAGAACGCTTCTTGCCGTGACCTGAAAGATCCGATGTTATCAGAGAAATGTCCAAGTCTTCAGTTGCGTCCACCTTAACACGTCGTTCGCCTGTCGCTACCTGCCCTGGTTCCCATTGGTTTTGGCAATCTTCGACACGAATATTTGCACTTCCAAAGTGCTGCTCAGGGGTCGCTTGGCCGGCGTAGCGTGCGAAGGGCCTTGCGAACGTGACGTATCAGTATCAGAGGCCGGTGTGCTTCCTCTCGAGACAGCACGTGGCGGCGTGTTCAACTGCGTAACGTCAGGCTCTCTAGGTCTATCGCCAGAGATATCTTGCCGACGGCTGAGAGCTGGGGGGTCGGTCTCATCTGCTTCAATCAACGACCCCAGCCAGGCCTCACGGAAGGCCAAGCCTAGAACCAAAGATACTTCTCTCGCGACGCTGTTGCCGATGACTTTCCACTGGTCCCTGGGCTCACCAAGGAGCACCTCATGATCAAGAAATCCTTGAGCCCGGCGAGCTTCCATTACCGTGAAAACGCGGCTCTCATTCCAACGCAATACCTTCCCGGTTCGACCATCTGCAGGTGATGGCTTGGTGGTTATAGTCTGAATTACTGTATTTGGCGAAGATCGCCCCCACGCACGAGACGAGGTTTCCACTCTCTGGCTTCCCTTCGGAAAGAACTGCCTTTCTGCTGCCGTCATGACACCTCGACCCTTGTTCCATGATGTCGCAAAGTTCATGTTGTATGGTTGGGTAGGAATAGCGCTCAGCAGGTTACGGAAAGACTTCGTGTAGCCATTCGCGAAACGGTGGTCGGGGAAATTGATACAGCAGGCCGCCTTGCCGTCCATAATATCAGGGAGATCAGCTGTTGCCTCCCTCGCGCTGACGAATTTGAAGGGGGTCGGCATGAAAAGCCGTTGACCCATTGGCTCGTTGTTAGGTAGTCTTCCCAACGTCTTGCTGCGAATGGTCGATTGGTAGTGGGAGTGGGAATGGATGGGCATTTCTGGCAAACGAAGTCCTGGCGCTGCAAAGCAAAGGAAGACACGGCTGCGAATTTGTGGCGAGCCGTGCGACCAAGCGTCCAGCAGGAAGAAGTGTGCTTGGTACCCGAGACCAATGATTGCGCAGATTAGTTGGCAAAAGACGTCTTCCTTCCGCTTGCCTTCGCCTTGCACGATTTCCAACACGTTCTCCAGAAGGCCAAATTTTGGTCGGTAGGTGTCGATAAAAGAAGCAAAAGCCGCTACAAAAGACTGATTTTTCCGCTGTTCAGGCTTGGTCTTGTCGGATGTTAGGCGGGAGAAACCTGGGCATGGGCTTCCAGCAGAGACGAAGTCCACTTGTCCGATCTTAGGTACCTTATCGCTGAACTTCCTCTCTAAGGCAAGCCTCTGTAAGTCGTCAATGGAACCCGCAAACGGGTGTACTGAACCCGTTGTGTTTGCCATGTAGGTGTGTACGGCTCTAGTGTCAATATCATTGGCCCATTTCATCTTAACAGCCCCCCCTTCCTCAAGGCCACGACCGAAGTTACCACCTCCGCAAAAGAGGTCAACGCCTAGGAGCTTCGGGACCGGACTTGATGGGTCAAACCCTTGTCTGAGACTTAAGGTTGCCGTGATGTTCATTGGCACAATCTGACCCCCTAGCAAACGATGGGTGATGAAGAAGGCATTCGCAACCCCCTTCCTGTCGTATGGTGATAATATGGGTTCGCCGGCAGCAAAGAACCGCACTAAACATCTTCCGTGAACGCAGCTAGGCTGAAGTGTTATAGTGTCGTCACTGTACACAAGCTCATTCCGCGCGGCGTTTGAATCAGGCTCTAGTCGATCTCTTCTATATAGAAGTCTCAAAGTGAGAAATCCTTTATTATCTTCTTCATCCTCAGTTGCCAAAAGCTCGCAGGGTTCCACATATTGGTCTGATTCATGGATGCGGATCAGAAGCGTGTCGCCATTCTTGTACTCGAAATTGCGTTCGTCTGTGTTGTGGCAGCACCGCAGCTGATCAGGCTGGAAAGTGACCCATCGGTGTGTCTGCGTCTGGGTAAGGTATGTTTGGCGACAGAAGAATTCCGCATCAGTGGATGTAGAGCCTCCCCAATGGATCCGATGTATCGACAACACCTCGCTTGCCTTGACCTTGGCATGACCGTCCCGGCATGAACAGTGATCGGAAAGGAACAGCTCATTGTTCCAGGGGTACTTCATGGAACCACAGAGCGTATCAACAGGTCTGTAAAACCAGATGACATCGAAAGACTGGTCTCCATTCTGCAGCTTGCGAATCTTCTGGACCAGACCGAACCAGCGATCAACGTCTTCAAAGCCTTCTGCGACTTCACGCACCCAGTGAGAGTCATCGTCATCATCCCTAGGGGTTGAGATCACGTCGCCAACTTGAATGTCCCTGTCGAGCGGTCCATTATCCATCTGATTTGCAGAGGTATGAACGTGGGCTGCGGGTTCTAGTTTGTAGCTGCTAGTGATTTTGGTCCGTAGCCGGTCAACTTTTTCATTAGGGCGCAGGGCTTCAATCCACGGACCGCAGGGTAAATGTGAAAATAGTTGATCGATGTAGGGCGTGACGATGGTCTTGTCGATGGAATTAGTATCAGGCGCTGGTGAGGGGGATCTGAGGCGCTAGATGGCGTTGCAGGTGCCTTCCCTTTCGACTTTGAGGCAGCTGGATAAGCGGTGAAATCGCGGATCTCCTTCCATAGCTGTATCGACGTGGTCTTGTCGTATCCAAGGACGCCGCTTGTTTCCTTGAAGATGAACTCTAGGTTGGCAACAGCCGCGCAGCGGAAATCTGCACTGGAAAGTTGCGTTCTCCATTGCTTGAAGGCTTCTGACTCTTTGTGGTACTCAAAGAGCCATTCACTGAAGTGAGACTGGAAGTCTCTGTGCACCACACTTTGGCGCTCCTCCACTGCAGCAGACAGATAATCAGCGACGTGCTTTGCTAAGTCAGCCACCCATAGAAAGCCCTTGTGGTATCTTCGGTACTCGGATGAAGGGGACTTGAGCCGATAGTAGACGTCCGGCCCGCCCCGATTGGCAATCTTAGCATTCATCTTTGATCGGATCCATATGTTGGACCCAATAGTGTGCTCAGATAAGTCGTAATTTCCAATGGGAAGCTCTCCAAAAGGCACTTCTCGAACAAAGTACCGTTTCTCTCCAGCCGATAGTACTCCATCGAAGTACATCAGAGTACATTTTTGCTTGGTGGATAAGTGCTGAAGGGGCCGCAGCTCAGGTGGATACTGCAACTTGGCATAGTCTGTAGTTGATCCGGGGGCGTACGGATCGGTGTAGATGGTGAAGTGATCAAGCTCAAACTCAATGAAGTCGTTGTGCTCATCGCTCACATGTTGGTGTTCCTCCAGCAGACTCTGAACCACCTTCCATTCCCTCTCAGGTGAAGCAGGAAGATCCTCGCCCTGATAGAGGTATTTGGGCGTTATCAAGGTGCTCTACGGTATGTTCATGGAGATATTTGTGGTGGGCTGGAAGTCTGATGGGAGAAAGACGGTCTGTGGTCAGTTCTCGTCCTCATGAGTCTTGAGCTCTATTGTGGGCGGTGATTGCATTTGCGCGTCGAAATTGGATTCATTGTTGTTGACGGCATTCTGTAGGACTTGGATAACACGGTGGTTTTCAATCTCAGCAAGGTCGTCGGCAAGGTCCCAATTCTGTAGGATCTCATCTTCAGAGACGTCCGGCGCCAGACCGTTCTCGTCATGTTCCTCAATTGGTCCTGAGATGGAGTTAGTTGTTTGTTGAACGCCTCAGGCACAAGAGAGAAAGACCGTACCTGACATATTGCTGGCGCATACTTTTCACAATGTCTCATGGATCTTGAAGACGGAAGGCGTTAGAGGAGGTGAACATGCCAAGCAACTACCATCTCAAGGTAAATCAAGTGCGACAGCGGGCGGAAGAAAATTTTCGTGGTGATAAGAGTTGCAGTCGCGAGTAGTCAACTTAAGCCGTACGCGAAGGTGGACGAGGTACCTTTCGTCGAGAACAGACAGATGCCCTCTGGAGAGAAGACTGGTTGCCACTTAAGCTAGGAGACAGCAATTGGCAAACGAGGCTCTTTGCCAGAGGGAAAGGGGGGATGGAAGAAGCAAAAGGATCGTTTGAGGCTAGTGTAGCTTTCAAGATGAGTGAGGAAGCAAAAAACCCTTGGCTTCTTCGCGCCTGTCAGACTTGCACCTTCCCGTCTTCATCCAATGTTTTGCAGGCAGCTGTACCTGCACCGAGTGCAGGTAACTTCGGTGCAGGTAACTGGGCCAATTTAATGGTCAAATCGCAATGGTGGTAGGTGTAACTAGAGCCCTGAGTTGCATAGTCTGAAGACAGAGTCTTGTATTCGACTTGATCTGCGAACTCAACTCCACAGTCTCTAAGACGGTCTGCAGACAACAGCCTCAAGGCAATAGAAGAGCGCCAAAATTCAGGAGAGTATATTGAGAAATGGGTTGGGTATCTTTTTTTTTTTTTTTTCTTTTTTCACAGCGCTCCCACGGTTTGCGACAATCACGTTGAACGTGCTTCCTCTTCCTCCTTCCACTCAAGCACAATTCTCCTGAGCTCGAAGACGACCTCCACAGCAATGAGAATGATGATAATCCACTCCAACCTCGTGCTGTGTTGCTCACTTGACATCTCTCTCAACACACTGGCAATCTCTTGCGCATAGTCCATCTTCTGATTCAACGTACGAATCCGCACATTGACGTCCAGTGCTCGGCCGACCTGTTCATAGTACCCTTCCAGACCTAGTTCAGCTCGGCTGTCCCAGAAGATATCGGGTAAAGAATCCGTCAGCTCAGAGTAATGGTTGAGGCGGGCACGTAAGCTCAGTAGTTCGCCTGTTTTCTGTAGAATAAACTTCCGACCAAGAGGCAATCCAGAGCCCTTGGACAGGAGGGAGGGGATCTTCCTGGTGCTCTCGAAATACGCTGTCAAGGCGGTCTCTAGGACAGCAAGCTTCGTGCTTCTCGCAAGCCCCGAAGAAAATGCAATCTTGGCAAGCGTCGTGTCTAGTCTGTCACCATCCCTTTCTTCGAGTTTCGTTCCGAGCACAATGATGTCCCCTTTCATACTACTCGTTTCCCTGGATGCATCGGCTATATATTCCAGATCCTCAACTTCCCGCAGAGCTGGCTTCAAAGGCGTCTGCGCCGCGCTCAGCAACTTCTTGGTGACGACGTCGGGAGGCAATGCCCAAGTGACAATCGTACCGGAGGGGAACACGAAAATGTCTCCGCCGTTGACTCCTCGCGCGTGAACCACCTCGCTCGCTTCGAAGCCACTCTGGTCTGGATCAATGTCGAAGCCATGCGCCCGCAGAGTATCCAAGACGAGGCCCATATCAAACGATTCGGCGATGCATACAGCGCTGATCAGGGTCGATGCGGACACATCCACTGACTCTCCACCGGGAGTCCCCACGCTGCGCTGCGCCGGCCTTTGAGCGATGATGGCCACCCGACGCAGAGAATTCTTCGCGCCGGCAGAACGGACTCCCTTGCGCTTCGGGGGCGCAGGCAGAGATGACTCGTCATTTTCCGACTTTGGTTGCCTAACCGAAGGCTCGCCGGTGCTCTGTGACAGGTAGACGTTGGAGGTGAAGAAATTGCGCTTGCGAGGAAGGCCCCCCGGAGTCGTCAAGTGGAAGTATCGTTGGGGTCGAGGCGTCGATCGTGCTGTATGCAGGCCATGGGTGACCGAGAACGCTATCTTTGGGTGGCAGGGCCGCATGTTGACAATTTTGGCGCCATTGAATAAACCATCCAAGCAAGCCAACGCAGCAGCAGCAGTAGCAAAGCTTTGCGACTGGCAAGAATACGGAGTCTCTCCGAGCTGCTATTGCTTGCCGAAGCTTGTCTCGTCTTATCGTTTTCTCTTCTTATCGGCACGTGATTCACAGAAAGTTTCCTATCGCTGGCAGCGACATATCAACCAAAGCCAAGCGAACGTCTCTTCGAACCCGTGCCAGATCGGCCCGCCGCATCTTGATTTTACGAATACCCTGAAGTCTCCCGGCGAAGATGGGGCAATGCGACTGCCTCCCACTTCCAGATCACTCGGCGTTGTCCTGAACAAGGGCCGGTGGGTATCTACACCCACCTGGCGAACAGTGAGTGTTCCGGTCCAAACCTGCCTAGCCAGAGTTAGACTTTCCTATTTCCAGCACCTCTTCCGACGTTATGAGTTCCGATCTAGCCATGCAGCAGCCGCTGCTCAGCATTCCCCTTCAGTAGCGACCAACGAAGTGCTCTTCCGCTACTGTTCATCAATTCCTTACCGAGAGTTCCCTCATCGATTCATTCTCAAGCCTACCGAAGATGGCGATCGCCGACTGCATCAGGAACTCCTCCTTGCTGATGCCCTCGATTTGTATCGTACTCCTGAGCAGTCTCTATCCGAAGAGAAGCTCGCCGATCTCCAATACCTGGCCTGGTTCAGATATTCTTCGCTGAGCGTTATCACGGCTCAATTTCTTCTACGCCAGATCCCCGACTTGGACCCAGGAATTCGAGAAGCCTTGTCTGGCAATGGTCGGAAGAAGGAGTTGGAAGTTTTGGAAAGGAAAGGATACAGCTGGGAAGAGTTCACCCATTGGGTATGGATTCTTATTCCGAATGACCCGGACAAGAGGATGGCTAGACTCTTTGCGAAACCGCATCACAAACCGCTCTTCGTCCTGTTCTATCTCCTGAACCAGTCTCCTTATTTCACGAATCCAGACTTCCTTTGGTCGGTTTTGCGTTATTGCCAAGACTGGTATTCAGGCGTAGATAAGGGCCGCCGAATCGAAGATGGCCAACGCTTATCGGAAAAGACGGGTGACAGTGTCAAATTCCCTCAGTCGGAGCCCTCTGGCAGTATTGTTGAAGATATCCAGTTGAAGGAGGCGGCTGAGGAACCTGCGGCGCGGGTCATGTCGAAATCGCCAGACGAAGGGTCCGCGAGGTCTACTTCTTCTGGAATGCGAATTACGCCCTTGCTGTTCAGCAAGCTCCTCGAGAAATTAGGTCTACATGCAAACAGACTCAATCCCACTGCGCTTCCAGTCATTGCCAACTTTGCGGTTTCATACATTACGCACTTGTCGGAGGTCACGCCACATAAGGACAAGGCGTACCAAATGCAATGTCAGGTGTTCAATGCCGCTCTACAGGCTGTATCTAACCCGGCAGCGAAAGAGCCCTACACACGGGCGGTCCATGGCTGGAAAGCTATCACCGCTTTGCTTGCTTTCTCGTCGGGCTTGGAGCAGCCTTTGGTCATTGATCGAGACAGCTACCGAGGAATACGGCAAGTCCTGCTTTTGTTGCCCAAAACTGACGCCGAACGAGACACAGCCACTGCACTTGCAAAGTCTTGGCCCCCTTACCGTAACTTACGGGATGGCATGGAAGAGAAGGCAGCTCACAAGGAGTACTTGAGCAGGGTCGTCAAGGCTGGTTTCATGATGCAAGAAGCTGGCTACGCCAAAACCGACTTCGACTTGACCACGGATATTCTAGGCGGTATGGCCCCGGATGGCTCTCCCACCATCCAGACCAGGGCCAATTATCCTCGCGACATTAAGCATGAGCATGCCATGTGGGCAGCGCTTATCCGGACAACTCGAAATGCGCAAGAGGCCTGGTCTATGTTCAAAGCTTTTCCAGGCGCGGATATGAAACCTGATTTCAAAGTGTACTGGGAACTGATGCAAAAGATTGCGGCCAAGCCGGCTGACCCTAGGCACAACAACTTTCCTGGCGACGGGAGGGAGACGTTTCCGTTCGACGACACGAACCTGAGCGAATTCGAGAAGGGTAGGCTTACACCACCCAGTATACGCAGCTTGACAGCGGAAATGTTTCAATCTGGAGTTGTCATCAAAGGACGCTCGCTGGCTTGGCTCATTAGACAAGCACCCGACATGCGCGATGCTCTAGAATACTTGGATCACAGCAGTCTAGATCCCTCGATGAAGCAGGCCATCAGGAAGTGTATAATAAGCTTCGCAGAACTCCCTCCCGTGGTGCTTGAAAGGCCCCCTCGAGATGTCCTACAGGCTTTTATCGACCTGCTATGTAGGCTACAGCCAAACCGTACGAAAGATCCCTCGTGGCGGCCACCGCTGAAGTCGTACGATCGCATTTGTTATGCTTTGAGGCTTGCCAAGATGGGATGGCAGCCGACAAAGAACCCGAGCCAAGCACCTTGGGAGTCAATTTTGAATGCTTTGGCTCGACCAAACATCGCCCTCAGCTGGAGCAAACCCGAGGAGAATGAGTGGCAAGTTCTCAACATGGCAAACGAGGTCATGGAGAAGGCGGAGAGGCGTGGCGGAATCAGCATTAACATGATGCATTCGTTCTCTCGAGTACTTCGAAAATCAATGTGCTCGACGTTGTCCACTCTGCTACACACTTGGTCTGCAAGCCCCGACTACGAAGACCTGATGTCGATGTATAGTCCTGAAAGCACCGCGTCAAAAATTGTCGCGCGACCATCCTCGAAGAAGGACCGACGGTCTTGGCGTCGACTCCTGAGCCCCATCTTCCAGGGTCAAATTTCTACCAACCATCGTTTCACACCGCCCCCCCCCAGCGGACACACAATTATCCGAGAAGCCTCGAGCCATCTAAAAAAGGTCTGGAGAGCGGTATCGACAATAGGACCAGCCATCGAACCCAAACCGAACCAGCTCATATCAGCGTCCAACATCAACAATTACATGCGGACGCTGGCTTTCTTGGGCGATTATGAGGAGATGATGCTGGTTCTCAGGTGGATTGTTCGCGAATGGATGCCTGTCGCTGGTCAGAACCTGACGATGGCAGACGCCGAGCGGTTGACGAGAGCGTTTCTTGCGTTTCGAGCCTTCGCGGAGGATATGTTGGGCGAGGCGAAGGTGAAGCCTGTGCGCGAGGAGACCATGAACTTGAGTTGTACGGGTAGTAACTATTCCATTTCCTGGCCACTCGATGACGAGGTGGAGGAGTACGTTCTAAGTGACCCATGGGGCGATCATCAGAATCTGCGGGAGCTTCTCAAGCTGTGGAGGAAGAGGGAGCAACAGCGACTGGAGGAAAACTCGGATGGCGGTGTAGAGTAGATGGCAAACAGTCTGAATCATGGAGACTCAGAATTGGTGCCCAGTCTCAGCATATGAGACAGATGGAAGTTTAAATAGATACCCAGCAAAGTTCCCCGTAGAGGTAGTCAGGCGCAATTGGAATTGTGGTATACGTATGAGTGTACATGGTTCTAGTGTGAACATCTGTATTGAACTATTACCTCAGTGCTTCAGCTAGTGTTCCCGTTTGGAAAGCTACGTTCTGTATCTGTAATTCGTATCTGTAATTCGTCACGATGCGAATTTCTTCTCCCAAAAGTCTGGTCTGCTCCCATGGTGCCACGCCCTTCTCGCATTCACTCGCCTCGCAGGACAGATGCCTTCTCAATCCCTTTCAATCTTCGGCTGGCGAGGTTTCATGTTCTTCTTGACTTCGTATCCTTCCATTCCTCGCATCTGACAGTACCATTCTCGCTCGTGTTCACAGTGCTCTCAGCAACGTCCTCCGTCTTCACGCGCTTTTTGTTGTCTCCTTGGGGCCGTGTATCGCTCTCCCCAATCTCTCGTTTGGCACTGGCAGTGGAAGCCACGCTGTCGTCGTCTTGATTGGCCATGCTGGAGTGGGACGATCTTTTGGTGAGGTTGCTGCCGCAAAGACGATCCGCTTTCCCTCGAAGGGGCCCAATGTAATTTGTCTCATGACTTGCAGGGCGACTCGGGGATAAGCGGCAACGATCGGATCGAGCTTCTCTCGAAGTCCGGGGTCTTCGAAGTACACTGGCCTGACGAGGCTGGCTACCTCGTTAGTGTAGGTGTTCTCAGTGTCCCACCTGCAGAAGAGGCTCAAAGCTTGCATCAGATCGACGTCGTTGGAGAGATTCTTCACGTCAGTAAATAGGGCAGCGCGCGCGCGGAACTCCAAGTCTTGAATATCGTAGGTTTGGGAAGTTTTCATGACACAGAAGTGCACCGTAAGGGGTGCACGGTAGGAATTGCGAAAAGCTTCGTAATTGCCAGTGTACAGGATATTGAGGATGAGCTTCCATATCATGGAAGGACCTTCAACCGCAATGAAACTACTTTACGCGTTCGTCGGCAATGAGGTGATATTTCCATTCAAGGCGATAGAAATCACATACAACGATAAGCTTACGCTTCAGAAGCTCGCATTGTTCGAAGATGATGGTTCGGTGGCACTTGAGCTCGCCTCCATGGCATTTGAGAACTAGGTCGCTGAATTTGCCTGATTCTAGCAGCTGGCCTAGATCTAGCTTGGTATCTGCATTCCCCATTTCTCTGGTTCAGGGCGATGTGTATATTGGTGGTGAGTCCAGTGGCGTGCGTGCAAATCAGTATACGGAGGAAAATACTTGGTCAGGAAAGCAGATGGTTTGTACAGGTGAGGCTAATCCCCCTTGTCCATCATTCTCACTTCTCAGCAGGTAGAGGGAAACCCCCAAGTGCGCTCTCTTTCCCTTTAATTTGACGCAGAACTCCGATTTTTTGTTTCTCCTCCTTGGCCCCCCCCCCCAAAAAAGCCTTGAAGCTGGAGCACATTGCTTAACGATCGAAAATTCGAATTTGGAAACAGCTGATGAAGAGCACACAAGGAGGAAGCTGTGCTTTGGGATCACGGTATGGTATCATGCAATTTTCAACCCGGAAATTTTCTTCGTACCACGGTCCTTTTCTTTATTTTGTGTCCTCTTCCTCAGTTGGAGCATTCCGAGTCTCGCCGGCCAGCCGAGAGATTCGAAGTCATGATGCATACATTACTTCCCGCAAGATTATCATCCGATTCGTGATGCATTTGTTTCTGTCAGGACCTGACCATTTTTCACGAACGGCCGTGGATTCCAATGCCATCCAAGAATGACCGGCACTCAAATTGCCCGACGCCTCTTGAAGGGCCTCGGTTGCTCCCCGTCTCCTTCATCAATACAACTGTCGCTACGCCGGCGACGACGTTCACTCTGCTCCTTCCACTCTTCCTCCTCATCCTCACACTCGATGCTCTGGACAACCGCTCTCGAACGGTGATTCTCGTGCAGCTCATCCTCAGCTTGCTGGAGTTTCTCCTCCGTATCAGCAAGGTCATCCATCGTAGCCTCAAGAAGGTCGACTGCCAGGTTGGGCTGTCTCAGAAGGACGCTCTCCAGTCGCTTCTTGACGTTGACAAAGCGTATGATGTTCCGGGCGACGCCACGAGGAATCTTGGTCAGACAGTAAATGAAAAGGGGTCTCTTGTCGAGGGAAGAGTAGAGTTCCTCAAGAACGAGTGGAAAGTCGATGTGGAAAGGAAAGTGAAGTGCTCGAAGGCAGCACAGAGAGCCGCGGTCAAGTCCGTGAAGAGGTCGAGAAGGTCGAGTTCGCTGGACATTGCGCAGACTCGAAGCGAGAAGAAGAGAGAATGTTGCTCGGCGTCCCACAGTCCCTCGTCTGCCATGGCGACCTGGGTTTCGGGAGCTTTGTACTTGACGCAGTATTCTCCAGAGTAGAGAAATATCAGGACCCCTTCAAAGATCTCAGGCTCGAGATCCAAGTGGACAATGTCAAACCCTTGGGCCTCATCGTGATGCTGGGGAAATTGCTGTCAGGGGACGTGTCAAGCGAAGTCTAGGTGCCAACTTGCAACAGGTGACCCAAGAGTCAGATCTTTGAGCTTTGCGCACTGCGCGAATACGATGCCTCGGTGGATTTTGAAAATCTTTTCCTTTCCATCCTTGCCGGTGCAAGCCAGGTGAACATCCGAGTAGACGCCAGTGGCGGGGGGAACGAGAGGTCGAGACGGCCCATTGTAGGAAATCGACGGGAGGGAAAACTGGAGATCCAGGCTGAAATGGACAAATAGGAAAGGTTCCCCTCAACCGTAGATGAGAAATGGGTTTAGGGAATTGGTCGTGAGGGGAGTCGAAGTAAGGTTAGAGTGAGATGAACGTGAAAGGCTGCCAGCAACCTTCACGACTGTTGTAAGAAGGAGAATGGGGAAGAAAAGAATCAAAGGAGGTGTTAGCGAAGGGCTGCAGAGAAGAAGCAAAAATGAAAGTGATGATGGGATACAGGTTGTGATATGGGAGATGAGATGAAGTGACGAAACATTGGGAGAAGGATTTCCTGCAAAGTCTCAAAGTCAACTCTTGGAGATTGGGGCTTCGAGTCTCAAGGGCTAAGAAGAATTGGGAAGTAGAAACCACGTGAAGTGAGGGAGCGTGAGCAATACCAACCTGCTCCTTCCCTTCGAGACGTAAGAGCAGGTAGCTCGGTCATGGGGAATCTTATCAGAGGTGGTCACATCATAACACCAAACGAGTAAACCTCAGTCGCCATAAGGTAATCTTACATCTACCTCAGTCTTACCGTATGGATCTAGCCAAAGTGAGCTGCCAGGTTCCTCCTCATCGCATCCGCATGTTGAAACCTGGAGGCTATTTCCACCTCCGCCTCCGTCCTAGCGCGACGGCTCCTTCGACGCGCTTTTTCGGCCGGCGTTCTTTAACGGCTGTCAACATCGGCCAAAACTGTCTTAGAATAGCTCTCATTAGCTCGCTTACCCTGCCGCGCCATGCCACGAGTTCAACTTCTTGCGACGAACAGTTCGGATGATGTTGGACATGGACTTATGAGGTCAACAGATCTTGTTGGGGACAGCGCTGGAAGAGGTGCTTGCCTTGTCACAACACGCGCTCCCTGTTCTACAAAAATCCAAGTCCACAACAGCGACTCAAGCAAAAAAGCACAATGGTATCAATGCCACTTTTTTTTTATTAGAATGCAAGTACTCAGCTACCCCACAAACTCTATACATGGAGCCAAGACTCGCTTCCCTCCTTGACCCATGAGCCTACTCCCCCCATTTCTCTCTTGTGACCAGGAACAGATAGAAATGAAGAGGTCTGGAACTACGACCCGTAGACCTGGCTTTTCAACAAAAAGACGCCCCGCCGGCGACCATCTATGAGTCGCAACTCTCCACCGGCCGAAAAGGAAAACAAAATAGGAATCTAATAACACAAGGCCAGAACGCCGGAAAGAGGAGCAGAATCAAAGTGACTCACATGAGCTACTTCGGAACCCCTTTCCTGCCGGTCCGTCATCAATTGGGCCATTCCTTCAAGACTGGATACAACGCCCGAGCTGGAAGACACCTGCTAACATATTTCCTCCCTTACCAACCCCCAAGCCATATCGCTTCCTTAATAATCAGACTTCGCCAATAACTAACTGCCGTTCGGGAGTTGCACACGTTTAGGATATCGGTCCAGACCCTGTCGCTCTAGCTAATCTTCTTGATGACCGCGTCGGAATAGATCCTGGGGAGACATTGGACTGCAAAGATCTTTCGACGGGAGCAGGTCGTGATGGTTTCACGAACGTACACGAAGCCAACGGCGAAGGCCGTGACCCAGCCGGCAATGACTGCGATACCACTGGCAGCATCGATCCAGCTTGCTATGCTGATTTCCTCTGCTGCTGTTGAGGTATGACGGGTACAGGCACCGGCGTTACCTTGTGCGGGATCGGGGGCGTGCCATTTCTGCCCGCACTACTAACGGGACTCTGCGGCTTTGGCGTACCGCCCGCAGCCATGCGTGCTCTTACGTTTGCTGAATTGTCTGAGGGGTCTTCGCCCGGGATAGCAGCTAAGCGTGCCTCGTGGCCACCAGCAATCATCTTATTGCCGAATGCATTGCTAGTTTGCTGTGCTGCAGCCCGAAATCTAGCCTGCTCTGCTGCCATACGCTTACGATGATCCGTTTCATAACCACTCATGTTGTAAGCTGGCATGGAGCCCGGCGTGTGCTGGGACTGATGACTACCATTTGGATACTGCTGACGATTGATAGGCGTACCAGGCATGTTTTGCTGAGGAGTCGTCCCATAGTGAAGCTGCTGTTGGTGCGCCGTCGGGGATTGATACTGACCAGCTGAGACTTGTGGAGACATCCGCGCCTGCAGATTATTGGTACCATTAGGGTAGTAGCCACCATAGTTTGGCTGAGGAGTGCTGGGCGGCTGATGATGTGTCTGGTAAGGTTGCTGGTAAGGTTGTTGGAATCGAGTGTTCGGCGTGCCATGCTGCGGGGTGCCCGCATACCCCGGGTACTGAGGGGGCCTTTGCTGCGATCCGTACTGGACTCCCTGGTGACCATACGGCGTTTGCGTCTTTCCGACATGCTGCGCGTAATTTGTGTATCCATTGGGTGGGCGATAACCTCCTGTTTGACCTGGGCGTGGAGTTTGATGCGGAGGCATGTGGTGGGGGTTACCACCGGGACGAGGCATGGATCCTTGCTGCGGGGGCATCGGGGTTTGCTGACCGGACCGGTAGTAGTTGGTCGGCGCAATCGAAGGTGTTCGGGTGGGCGTGCCGTACTGGTTGGCCCCGTATTGGTTGTAAGGGGTGGAGGTACTAGGCGTTCGGTGCGGAGCGGGCCGGTTTTGAGGAGCGGCAGCGGCGACGCTTTGTTGTTGACGCATGCGGGCTTGAGTCGCCGCGTCGTCCTCCATAACGCCCTTGTACTGGTCTGTGCGGACCTCGAGCTTTGTACTGATGAGAAGTTGCTCCAGTTGATCGCCGTTGAGCTTTGCTACAGCGTAAGGGGGTAGGGTGTTGATGATGAGACTCAACTGAGCTTTGAGAGTTTCGTAAGTTGCTGTCTCCTCTTCCGTTGGTGTCGATGCAGCACCGTGAGAAAGCATGTCACCATTGACAGGCTCTGTGTAACGGTTCTGTGATGAGGGCAACGTTAGGTTGCGAATTCGCTGGTAAGACAATAGGGTCTCAATCATGTCCGTCACATCGTTGAGCAGGTCGTCGACCTCCTTCTCACCAGGGTCCCTCTCCTGGGGCTTGGATACAACGTCACTCATGTCTTGCAGTGCTGGGTCCACAAGCCACTCATCCCACTTCTCAATTGCCTCATTCACGAATTCATCATCAACCTCCTTCTCGGTCTCTTGATGAGCAGACTTCTCAGCCTCGTCGTTTTCATATGCTTGCAGCTCGGACTCGACAAGCTTGTTAAAGTTTCTCTGCCCCGTCAATTGCCAATGAAGGCGGCCGGCATGCGTTGACGGAATGACCGAAGTAGAGTCATCTCTGCAAGGGGCGAAACTGGAAAACGCACTGCGGAAGAGGGATTCCATTTCGTTTACTTCGATTTCGGTGGTTGATGGCCTTCGACCTGCCAAGCTCTGGGCACGCTCGCGTTGTTTCGTCTTGCTCTTCGACGATGGCGCCGCATTGGTATAGTCCAAGTAGTAGCCAACGGCCACCTTTTTGCTAGAGTAGGAGTCATGGAAATATTTCGACTTGCCGGCCGGTTCAGGGTGGTAAAAGCCCAGAACGTTGCCCTTGACTACCTGTTTAGGTTGCTTGGGCGGCTGCAAAGGGGGCAAAGGCCTGCTAGAGGAGAACCATTCGCCAAGTGTTGCAGTACGCTCATTAGATCGCGTTGGGACGATATACGAAGTTGAAACGGCCGGGGGAAGATCCATTGGGGATGCCTTGCCGCTAGACGACTCTTTTCCGAGGGTCTTCTTCGGCAGACTGGAGAACAATTGTTTGCCGTGGGGAGCGAGGCCAAACACAGTCAGAACAGTCTGGCCGGAGACAGGATCGACTTCGGGCTTGGCGTCAGGAGCAATCGCAGAGCTGCGAGGGTAAGATACCTCTCGTCGAAGGAGGTCCATAGCCTTTTCCTGGAACTTTTTGGTTTGTACCGCAGCGGTGCCGTCCACCTTACCCTTGCCCTTCTCAGACAGGTCGGACTGCAATTCCTTGAGCTGATCCCTAACAGCCTCGACAAGGTCGGATGCAAGCTCGTCCAGATACGCGTACTTTTCGAGAGTAACCTTGTCGGCGATAGAAACGGAGCTCTCTGCCTTCTGGCGCTTCGCATTGGGTTGCTCTGCATCGGGCTCGGGCAGTGGGCGCTTCAGGATTGATGGATTTGCATCAAAACTTGAGAGGGCAAGTCAGTATAAGACAGCTCTCTAGGCGAACGAAGGAACCGATGCGCGGACAAAGGCGCATGAGGGAGCGGGCTAGCCTACCTGCTCAGCACGGTAAAATAGTTGCGAATGGCCTCTTTCTGGTCCTCCAGCGACGCCCGCGGCGCTTCGCTGTCGACTTCCATGTTCTCGGGTTCATCGCCGTTCGGATCGTCCTCATCGTCGCGCTTTCTCTTAACGGGAACGACAGTCTGGGGCTGGGGGTCCTCAGCATGGTCCGGTCCAGGGATGCCGTTCGCCTGGACCGAATCCGGCTGCGCCATTATGAGTTGTGGTGTGTCGTCTTCGCGGAATCGCGGTGGTGGTGCTTTTTCGTGATGTTCAGGCTTGCGGTCGGTTTCTTAGGGTCGATGCTGCGCGGGACGACGGGGGTGGCAGGTCGCCCAGTGGAGGGATTGTCGCGACGCGCGAGGTTCGTCGGTCGGTCGGCTGGTGGAACTCCAAAACCTTTTTTCGTCGAGCGTCGCGAGGCCAGGCGTTTGGGGAAGCCTTTTCATCCAAAAACACACTCAGAAACGAGCAACAAGACCCGCGGAACAACAGGGGTCCATCGACGTCGCCGTTTATTGATTTTTTTCGCCTTGCAAGTGCTCCTGGAGCAATTCCTTGGTGATTGTTGGGGGGCTGCACTCAGAAGGATCTGTCTTGATCGTACTGCTGCGGAAAGAACTAGGGAACGCTAAGATTGGCGCTAAGTGGGTCCTCTCACGTGATTGGACTGGCCTCCGTTGGAGGGAGACACCGGATGGTTGCTGGTCTGCGCGTCCCTTCCACTTGACTGCTTGCACCTATCTACTTATTTAAGTCGGCAGGGCAGGTACCTTGCTTTACTGGCTGCAGAGCAACGAAGCATCAGCGTGCGCCACTCGAATCAAATCTTTGGTTAAATCAAGGTTTTCAATACAGATGGCACCTCAGTAACAGACTGACAGCATGCTGTCATATGCCGAGTATCCCCAGATTTCAGCAGCGGACGGACCCTTTGCTCCTTCATCTTGAGGTACCTTATCTTACGGAGTACCGAAATATGAGATGGGTAACGCATGTCAGGTGAAGTCACCAAGGGTGCATTCACTACCTCACCTGGACACGCTGGACGTTTACATCGACACAAGAGCAAACTGCGAAGGCGTTCACACAATATCAATTACTCACTTCTCGCGTGTAATGTCACGATGCACAGGGGACTCCGGATTAAAAGGCAAAGATGCAACTATTGGTATTCGCACACTGGTGCCCAGACTAGCAACCTAGGTAGATAAATCAAAGTCACCAACTGAATTCCCGAGAAGTAACCGTGTGATTAAGGAAAGGTTTTGTATGCAGGCGTTTATTTTTTCGCCTTGGCTAGACCGACTGCATTCTTGCCGAGATCGTAAACAGAGTACCACCGACGCAGGAAGGCGTCTCCCAAGATAACGAGAGGACCGACCGGCTCGGGGAAGTCCATGCCCTGGAAAGTGGAGATGCAGCTGCCAGACACCTCAAGGATGTAATCGTAGGCAGAGATGCTGAAGTTATAGCCGGCAAGGGTGAAGGTGATATCAGGGAGCTCAGCGCGTTTGTCGCATTCGACGGAGTACTGGCCGCTGAATCCTTTCTTGGCACCAATCTCCTTGTTGAGCAGCTCAGCAAGAGCGGAGGGGAGGACGTTGAGGGAAGTTCCGGTGTCAAGAATAGCACCGTGGCCTTCGAGGTCAGCAGTCTCGTCGCCAAGAGTGATGGCATCGAGGTCGACCTCCCAGTAAGCCTTGCGGCGGAGGGGAATGTAGGTGATCTTGCCCTCGTAGTGAGAGTCGTCAACACCGCCAAAGACGGCTTCGCTCTCATCGCCCTCGTCGTTGGTGTCGCCGAGGTAGAAGGCGAATACGGGCTCGTCGATAGCCTTCTGGTTAACCATCTGGTAGAAGGGAGGGACGATCTTGTTGACGGAGATGGTATCGTAACCAAGACCGAGAATGCCGTCGAAGCGGCCGAAAGCGAAGGCCAGACCAGGCTCGCTGGTGGCCTCCGCAAAGTCCTGCTTCTGAATCTTGATGTCGCCGATGGAAACGTCATCCTGCGACACGAAGCCAGTCAAGCTGCCAGAGCCGTAGTGGATCTCGAACTCGGAGCCGTTGGACTTGTAGGTAGAAGAAGCCGAAGAGTCGTACTTGGAGTGGAGGTAGCAGGCGATGCTGCCGCACTGCTGGGAAGGAACCCAGAGATTGGAGCTGCCAGTGTCCAAGACAACCTTGAAGTTCTGGGGAGGAGTACCGATGGATATCTCGGAGAAGTCTGCGAAAGTCCATGTTAGCTCCGACGGGTGCATGCGTCAAAGTCTTGATGATTATGCACGTACACTGAGCGTTCATGAAGTTGCTCACAGGCACCGGGTGCTCGCCGTTGCTCTTGATGGGCTTCTGGTTGAACATGGCATCGACATGGTTCTCAGGACGAGCGCCCATGTACTTCTGACCGAGAGAGCGGACCTGGTGCTCGATGGGAGCAGAGCTCTGGATGGAATCTTGTCAGCAAACGCGATCAGCCATTTGGGCGACGATGTGACAAACACACCAGCTGCTCCTCGAGAGGGACCTTCTTGAGCTTCAGCTTGTGGACTTCGGCCTGGGCGGCGCCCAACAGCACGGCCGCGGTAAGGAGAGTGCTCTTCATCGTGGCTGAAAACCTCGATTACCAATGTATGATTGTTTAGCGGCCTGCGTCTTCGAACTGTTGATGCTGTTGGCGATGGGTTGTAAGAGGAGATGGGGATGATGATGTGTTGACGGGGGAGGATGCGGAAGCTGGGGCGGCGCAGGTACCTATTAAGTACGAAGGTACCTCGCCTCGGGATGGTGGAAGGGGAAGCGTGACCTGCCACCTGCCTCCGCAAATGTGAAAGCACCCTCACCTCACCCTTCCGCTGCAGGCTGCTGCGACGAATGACGCACTAGGTCCCGATAGGTAGGCGCAGCTTATCAGAAAGCTGGAGGGCCCACTTATTGATTGGCTGGGGAACAGAGCCAGGCACGCAAACCGAGGCAGAGCTCCTCCGAGCTCACACACACACCATGACACTCACACTTACGAGCAACCAAGCAACCAAGCCTAGACTGAGGCACCCAGACAGAGCTTGCGTGTCTGATCGCGTGTCCCTGCAGCTCCTTTGCAGCCTGAAGGCCGTTTTTGTGTCGTCCGTCTGCAGCTCTGCTAAATGTCTAATCGACAAACCAGATTCCCACGCAACGCCAGTTGCGAATGTCTTGCTGACATGACGCAACGATGGAGTGGATTAATGAGACGGGTAAACAAGTTCAGGTCCTCTTCCAGCTGCTTAGATCCGTTACGGTAAGGTAGTCGTACCGCGCCTTGTTAGTAAGGTACCTACCTAACACAAAGCGCGGTAACTCGGACCACTGCTTACTTACCTAAGTAGATCACCTAGCTGAGGTACCTACTGACTTATGTAAACACTTCAGGTGCCCATAGCTCGAAGTTATCGAAGTGCCTTACCTACCTTACCTAGGCTAGGTAGGTAGGTACCAGACGGCCTCGTCTTGAAATGCTGGGACACCCGGATAAGCAAGGCAAAAACCTGAGGCCGTCATTTCCACCCGGAGGATGTCTCGGAGCTCGGTTGTTGAGTGGGTGCGATGGATTGGTAGATGACTCAGCAGACGGGTGTTCGACGCTGACTGAAACCCGGTCTTGAAACACGATTCAGCAATAAAGTCGTCTGCTACTGTAACATCCATTTCTTCGAATTATGATGCGCCAACCGCGCAATGCGTGCCAGAGAAGTGTGGTAGGTCGGCAGTCTGTCTGCCAGTCACAACTCTGTCCCTCGACTGAAAATTAGAGATTGAGGTTGCATTGACTTCCATTTCCACAGCTGCCCTGTATCCCAAGTAACGTCTTACGTCTGACCTATCAACGCTCTGCTTGAAACGGGTTCTTAGACTTTTCAACCTCTGACTTGGAACGCGCCGACATCGCTCCGTGGCGTATCAGGTCCTTCCAGCGTCTGACTGGTCTGATGCGTAGCACCTTATTCGAGTTTGCAAGTGCCCGCAAAATGGCACGGGCAAGCAAGTCGTCAAAGCCTTTTCAAAAGTCGTGGGCAAGCTTCAATCTCAAAAGACGCCGTGTCTAGAAACGGTGAACGCTCTCTGCAATTTTGGGAAGCGCAGTAAGACTCTTCCAAGGAATGGGGATCAGGATTCCTCGAAATATCCCGCAGCCGATGCAAAACCATCATGTGACTTTGGTGTGCTTTTCGAAGTAGTGCAGCTTTGGACACAGTCACAATTCGAAAATGAAGCCATCGCCGTCGCCACATCGTCTGATGCATAACGGCTGGGCCGGAAGGTCAAGATAGCCAATGTAAGTATCTTAGCCGAGGGGAAACTGGCAAGGCGAGGTAAGCGAGCAAGAAAAATTCGGATGACACCACTCCTCAAAGACTCAAACGACAGCCTCTTTTCTCGTTGACTCGCGCTACCGTTCCAGATATCGGAGTCATGATGCCCCACCACTAAAGCGAGTCCAGGGATGGGCCGTATTAGCGCATCTTTCCACCTTTAGGACCCCTCCAGGCCACTGCTGGAATCTGCTATAGCAGAGCTTAGCCTCACAGTTAGGGCAGATATAGTTATATATAAGCGGGGTTATCTCCTCTAATTTCTACTCTAATACTAAACTAGGCTAAATATACTAAATATAGCCCACTATATTTATTCCCTAAAACAGAATCTCTATCCTATTAATCCTTACTACGCATATATATCTACCTATAACTCCGTCGCCCCTAATAGTATTAATTAAAAAAAAACAAATAAGCTAATACTAACTACCTAATACTACTTTAAATCCTAATTTCAATCCCGCTATAATAAATCTATAACGAGAAATCTTAACACCTATCTTTTAGTTCTTATTACCTCCCTATTAGGTTATTCAATATATATTTAACTAATTAAAAGAACTTTCCTCGCTTTAAGGTAGAACCTCTACTAATTACTAATTTATATTTCTATAAAGTAATAAATACTAAGGATAATAATACTATTCTTATAGCTTCTAGTTTATTAAGTTATTTAACCTAATCCTTAATAAAATTATATTTTCCTAATAAATAATTTATTCTCTAATCTAGTATAACTTCTTATATCTAATAGTGTTACGGGCTACGCCACTGCTAGCGTCTGGGCGGTGCTATAGACCCTAAGAATTCTGCCCTTAACGACTGCTCTCGCTTAATATTCGCCCTATATCCGCTTTTCTATTATATAAGGAACTTCCTAGAAAACTTCCCTTCCTTAGCTTAGATTACTATAATTAAGATACCCCTAAGTTAAATAAACGTAGGCTAGCCCCTTATATATCTAAGCTCTCTCTCTATATATCTACCTCACTAGTTATATAGCATAATAAATAGCAGGTAGGAAATAGAACTAGCTATATCTATAGTAGCTAGTCTAGAAGTACTACTAATAGGTAAGGAAGTATTTAAAGCAATTTATATAGTAATTAATAAGCTTAGCAACTAACTTAATAGCCTAATAACTATATAGCAGCTTAATAACGAGCTAACTACGGAGCTCTAGCGAGATATAGCAGGTAGCTACGCCCTAGTATTACTAATACTAACCCTATAGCTAGAGACTACCTAGAAAGCAGGTAGCGCTTAGCAATTAAAACCCCTTCTTAACCCCCCTAAGTTTAGAGGAAACTATAATAAGTATGCTATATAGGTATAATAGATATATAATATAGTTAGGATAGACTAGAACTTTTACCTAAGCAATTAGGAGGCCTAGTATCTTATTAACTCCTGCTTAGAACCTAAAATATAGCTAGTAGTTATAGCCTTTTATAGCTTAGGGGGTAGTAATAGCTTATTTAAGCTAGATACCTTCTTAGCATACCTAGACTATACTTATAATAACCCTAATATTATAAGCAAGGCTCTTAGAAGACTCTTAGAGCTTTAAATAAAGCATAACAAAGCCTTTGCTTCGTTCTTATCCCGCTTCGAATACGCTATTATAGAAGTATGTAGTATAGTATAGCTAGATAGTATCTAGATTAACTACCTATATAGGGTATTATTTTATAAGCTCCTCGACTATCTAGTTAACTACTTACCCCCTATAAGTATACTAAATATATTAGCTTTATATAAGATATTATATAGAAGCTAGAAGGATTATATTATATTCCTAATGCTTCGCGCTAGCTTATAACTTTTAGATTAAGAGTATTACCTGCTAGAGTAGATATAAATAGGGATACTAGGATAATAGGGTTAGTATATACCTCGCGCGAGGGTATAGGTAAAGGTCCTAATAAAAAAACGCGCTACTATTTTAAGTATAACTAGATTAGTTACTTATAAAGGGATTATTAGAAGGCTAAGAAGCTAAAGGATAGTCCTAGAGTAGCAAAAGCTATTAAGGAAATAATATATTTAGACTTAGGAGAGGTTAAAGGCAAAGAGGACCCTTCTAACTTAGGAAATAAATAACCTTAGTATAAAATTAGGTATTAGGGATAATAGAGGAAGAGTAAGCTAGTTAGGAATAGTTCTAGTTAGAATATAATATAAATAGGCTTTCTATAATATTAGTAGTTAGAGTTAATAAAGGTACTTCTACTAACGCTTTAATAGATTATAGATATATTCTCTATATAATAGTAGATTACTAGTACGCCCGCTGCCTCTATTTACTATATATCGACTATTAAGCGTAGTAATTACAAGGCTTTGCTAATAACTTAGCTTAAGCTATAGCAAAAGGTATAGCTATATTATACCTCGAGATTAGAGGCTATATATAATAACTCTTCGCTTATATAATAAAAGGATTAGATACTAACCTCTTCTTAGGAAAGCTATAGATAGAATAAAACCATATTATTTATAATATAGTAGAGAAGCGGGTATATTATAAGAAGGTAGGGGTTATTATTACCCTTTAAGGATAAGAAGAACCCTAGAGGGTGAGGGAGATCTAGGAAGCCTACTAACTTAATACCGCCTTATTTATAGCAATCTACTAGAGGGTTAATAAGAGTTAGCTATCTAGGTTAGAAGCGGGAATATAGGTAGTAAGCCTAAGGGATATTAAAAAAGCGCTTAAGGTAAAGAAACTAGAAAACTATTTAGAGAAACTATTATAATATATTTATAACGAATTTATAGAGCTTTTTAAGCTAGCTAAGTTATACCTCTTACTCCTAAGTTATTCCAGTATAGATTACGAAATCTACCTCGAGTATAATACCTCTAGCTAAGAGGCACCCTTACCCTAGGGACCCTTCTATAGCATATTAAGAGAAGAGTTATTAGTATTAAAAAGATGCTTATAGACCTGCTTAATAAGAGCTTTATTTAGGTAAGCAAGTCTCTAGCTACTATACCTATACTTTTTATTAGGAAGCCTAGCAGAGAATTATAGTTCTATTATAACTACTAAGTATTAAATATAATTATAAAGCGAGACTACTACCCCCTATCTCTAATCTAAGAGACCCTCTAGAGGGTTAGTTTAGCGAAGTAATATACTAAACTAGATATAGTAGCAGCTTTCTATAAGATTCGTATAGTAAAAGGGTACTAGGAAAAGACTGCCTTTTATATATAATATAAGCTCTTCGAGTAGCTAGTCTATCTATTCGGATTAAGCAGAGCCCCTATAATATTCTAATAATATATTAATAGCACGCTCTAGGAGTTCCTTAATAACTTCATAATAATATATATTAATAATATATTAGTTTATAGCAGCAGCTCCCGAGCAGACTATAAGTAGAAGGTATATAAGGTTCTCCAGGCCCTCTAAGAGGCTAGTCTTAACTTTAACCTAGTAAAGTATAAGTTCTCTATAAAAATAGTAAAATATATAAGATTTATCCTAAAAGCAGGCAAGGGTATTACTTATAATATAGAGAAAGTATAAGTAATTATTAAATAAGAAGCGCCTACTTTAGTAAAAGGATTACAAAGTTTCCTAAGGTTTGCTAACTACTATTAAATATTTATATTAGAGTACTTAGGGGTTATAAAGCTTCTTACCCTCCTAATAAAGAAGGGAGTGCTATTTATCTAGGGTAAGGAATAAGAAGATATATTCTAGGCGCTTAAACGCTGCTTCTAAATCGTATTAATATTATACTATTTTAACCTATAAGCCCTAATTATTATTAAGACGGACTGCTTAGGGTTCGCTTTAGGGGGGGTGCTAACTCAAGAAGATATATAAGGATAGCGCTATCCTATCGCTTTCTACTTATAGAGGCTAACCCCTGCCTAATATAATTACCTAATTTATAATAAGGAGCTATTAGTAGTAATTACTTATTTAAATATATAGGATGCTAAGCTAAGAAGCTACCCTAGGTTTAAGGTCTTTACTAACTATAAGGGCTTTAAATACTTTATATAAAAGCAATATTTAATAGAACGCTAAAGTTACTAAGTAGAGTAGTTATTAAGGTATAATTTCTACTTAGAATATTAACCTAGTTACCTAGTAGCTATACTTAATATGCTCTTATGCTATAAATAGGATGCTCTAAAAGGATAAGAGGATAAATAAGAGAAAGGGAGGGTAATATAAATAATCCCTAACTCCGCCCTAGGTAAGGTAAGGAGGATAGCAATAGTTAAAGCCCCTGCTATAATAGTATTTAAGGATCTAGCCCTTTAATATATATAGAATAAAGCATAAGTAGAAGATAACTAGTACTAAGGGGCTTATTCTATAATAAAAAGGGGTAACTAAAGCTTCCCTCCCTAGCTAGGCCTAAAACTATAGATCGCTAAGTATAGTATTAACGCCCTTAGCTAATTAATATTTAGAGACTAGATCTAGGTACTAGGATTAATAGATAAAAATTACCCTCGGAATATGCTTCGAATATAGTTAATTTAGAAGTGCTACGACTTAGTAATAATAAGCTACCCTAGTTAGAATAACACTATAGCTATCCTAGCCTAGCAATACTTCTAGCTAGGGTAGTCCTCTATAGTCCGCTAGTTTATGAGAAACTGCAATAGCTATAGGCGTGGAATAATTTAGCAATAAGCAAAACGCAGGCTTTTTTAACCCTTACTAGTAGTAGAATAGCTATATTACGATCTAGCTATAGATTTTATTATAAACCTCCTATATATAGTATAAATAGGGTTGAGATACCTCTAGGTAATAGTCGATAGGCTCTCTAAGATAATAACCCTAGAAGGGATACCTTTAATAGATATAGAAATATATATAGAACGCTTTATAAACTACTACTACTAATTCTATAGTATACTAAAGTTAATTATTAGCAATAGGGGTAGTAACTTGACGAGTTAGTTCTAGTAATAGTTCTACACGCTTATAAAGATCGAATAATATTTAAGCACTGCCTTTTACCTATAGATAGATAGAGTAATAGAACGTTTTAATTAAGAGATCTAAGTAGTCCTGCGGATAATAGTTAACTTCGCCTAGGATAACTAGGAGGTTTACTTACCCTCTATTTAACTAGTAATTAATAGCTATAATATAGCTATAACGGGAGTAAGCCTATTCTTCTTTACCCATAGATACTATATTAACCTAGTATTAGTAATATAGCCCGCGCTAGAGCTATCGACCTCATGCGAGTTAGCTGCTAATAAGTTCGTTAGTAAACTAAAGTTAACTATAGAGTTAGCCTAAGTAGCTATTGCTATAGCCTAATAGACTATAGAA
Organism: Colletotrichum sansevieriae; assembly: GCA_026260285.1. Lineage (NCBI taxonomy): Eukaryota > Fungi > Ascomycota > Sordariomycetes > Glomerellales > Glomerellaceae > Colletotrichum > Colletotrichum sansevieriae. Next base: position 127,296 of record JAOQIF010000100.1, read on the forward strand.
TAATTAGCAAATAGTAAAAGGATGCTAGTAGAATGCTATAAAGTAGGTAATAAGGTCTAGCTATTACTAGCTAACTTCTATATAGAGAGACCTTATAAGAAGTTAGATTAGCTATACTTAAAGTATAAAGTAACTAGGGTAATCTTACTAACTATAGTTAAGTTAAACGTTCTAGGCAAGGTTTATAACTAATTTTATATTAGCCTGCTATATTATATTATAAATAACCCCCTCCTAGGCTAAGAAGTTAATAATCCTTAACTACTCCCGATTTTCAAAGATAGAGGGGATAAATAGGAAGTCAAGTCTATTCTAGCTATATACTAGAAGCATATAAGTAGGGGCAGGCGTTATAAGTTATTAGTTAAATAGATAGGATATAGTTAGCCTACCTAGGAGCCCTTATAATTACTCTAAGATAACTAGGTAGTAGATAAGTATAAAGAAAAGTATAGCCTAATAGATATAATAATAACCCCTAGTATACTATGCTATAAGCTAGGTAGTAGTTAATAAGTAGGAGTAGGATAGAGGGATAGTAGCTAGGTAATTTATAATTAGAGGAGTAAGTAGAAATAGGAGACTCTATTATAGCTTAAGGCTATAAGGAGGTAGAACGGGACTTAGGTAGGCTCTAGGCGGGTAGAAAGTAGGTAGATAATAAGTAAGTAGAAACTATAGACCTAGGAAGGTAACCCCTTACTCCTCCTGCTCTTTATAAGTAATAATAGTAATATTAGCAAGCTAAGAAAAGGGGTTAAATTATTAGGAATAAGAGAAAGGCGGGAATAAGATAAACCTTATAAAGGATCTTAGCTATATCTAGGTAAGCCTAGGCGAAGTAATATAGCTATATTTTATTAAGCTTAACTAAGAGGGAAAGCAAGGTAATAATAATAATAGAGGTATTAAGGATAGGAGTAGCTAGGGAACTAGTAGAGGGTATAAGGGAGGCATCCGACTTAATAGCAGCCTTAGTAATACGCTTTATAATAATATAGGTATAGACCTTATAGTTCTAAATAGAAGTAGTATAAAGGAGCTCTATATAAGCCTCGATATATATAGGGAGCTATAACTATTAGTAATAACCTTAAAATATAAGAATAGTAGAGTCTTACTAAGGTCCTCTTATTAAGGCTATAGTAAGTAAGGCAGTCCTAGCTAAGAGAAGCGAACTCATCCTAGTAGCAAACTATACTAGGGTTGCTCTAGTAGAATATTAGCTCTATAGAGAAGGAATAATAGGGAAGTAATACCTATATTAGTATAAGTAGATTTAATAGCCTTATTAGATTAGTAGATATAATAGATAACGTTGCTTGAAATATAGTTAGTCTTATAATAGTTAAAGGGCAATAGGATAGCATACTTCGCTTAATAACGTTATAATAAGCTATAATATTACTAGGCTTCTTAGCCTTAGCTATAGTAGATATATACTTTAAGTAAGGGACCTTGCGAAGAGGTCCCTAGGTCTTATCCTAGGGGATACTACTAAAGATGAGCTAGTATAGGTAGGGATCCTAGTAGAATATTAGAAGAATATTAAACGAGTAGAAGATAATATACTATAAGAGGCTCCTAGGCGATAGGATATATTAAAAGGGGGCGGTTAAGGTACTCGCATAGCTCCTAGCTAGCTAGGATATAGAGGGGATTATCTATAAGATCGAAGTTATTAGAAGCAGTCTCCTTATAATTAGAGAGGCTAGTAGAAGTAGAGTAGTTAGAAGGCGGGTGTCACAGTCTTCCTACTAGCCTGGGGCTATAGTAGGGGTCGCTAAGACTGCGAGTAAAATAAGGAAAAGAGCAATATAAGCGTGAATAATAATAAATAGTGCAATAGGCAATTATAGGTATATCGTGATATATTCTATAATAGCCGAGCCTTCTAAGCTTATTTACTAGAAGTCTCCTACTTAAAAGATAGGCGTTAAGCCTAACTATAGTTATATAGAATACTATATAATAGCTAACTATATTACCAAAAGGCGTATAATATATACCCCCTTTTTAAAAAGCAATTATCCTAATTACTATCTCTATCAATCTAGGATATATATACTTAATATTCCCTTCTCTCCCTCTTTATATCCTAATTACTAGAAATTACTATAGCGTTATTAATTAGGCGTTATACTAGCAGAGGAGTATATTAAACTTAGATATCTACTAGCGCTTAGTAGCGCTATTATTACTAGTATCGCTTAGCATAAGTTACTTATCGCTAGTGCGCTAGAGACCCTCGATTATAATATAGAGGTTCGCAATCTCAGCGCAAAGGCCTACGATCTCCTTAGTCTTAACTATATCAATAGCTATATAAATCTTATTAGCAACCACCTGCTTAGATATACTATTATTCTTAAGTTTAGCGAGACGCTCGCTAATAGCATTAATATTAATAATATCTATATTAGCTATATTAGTCTCTATAGTATCGAGGCGAGGAAGGATTTCCTATTAGATGCTATTAATAATAATATTAATATTACCCTTAGCCTTATTAGCGAGGTCCTTAGCGTTTTTAGCATCCTTATAGGCTAATAGGTCTATAGTAGTAATATTACTAATATTAATAAGCGGGGCGATAGAAAGGAGGTCAATACGGTTTATCATAATAAGGTTACTAGCGATAATTCTATTAATATAACTATAAGCATTATAGAAGTATATAGCAAGGACCTAGGTATAACTAGGGAGAAGCTTGCTATAAGTATTATTATTAATATATATATTATATACTTACTTAAGGGTATCCTAGATATATCTAATATAGAGGTTAGAAGATACGTTCTCAGAAGGCTTAATACTATTAAGGATTTTCTTAATCTCCTTAATAAGGATAGTATCGGGGTAGTATAGAAAGGCGTCGTTAATATAAGCCTTCGCTTTATCGATCTGCTAGTATTAGGCTATAGGGCTAGGGTAGCCCTTCTTAGGAGTCTTATAAGGGGTAATAGCTATAGTTTTAGCTAGGGTAGGCTCCTCGATATTAGTAGTAGTACTAGTAATAACATAGACTAGCTCGGTAGCCTAGGTATCGTCGTTCTAAACGTTATTAGCGTTATTATTAATAACCTCCTTGCATTAGATCTTAGCATCTATAGTAAAGAAGTTCTTCTTAGCTACCTATTTGCCCTTCTTATAGTCCTTACGGGACTTCTTCTTCTTAGTAATAGACTTATAAGTCTTAACTAGAGTGCTGAGGTTAATACTATAGTTACTAACTTAGTTATTACTATCTTAGTTATTACTACCTTAGCGCGGAGAGACGGGGTTAAGCACCTCATTATTCTAGGGGTTAGTACCCTCGTCTTAGCTGCTACTATTATTAGATAGGTAAGAGGACGGGACCTCATAGTTATTAGTAACTTCCTTACTTTTAGAAGCTATTATTATAATAGTATTAGTTAGGCTAGCATTTAGGAGGCTATATTTAGCGGGTTAGGATAATATTATTGCTTATTATAAGAGGTCTATTAGGTAATAATTAGTATATAAGAGAGAAATAAATAAATAAAAAGTATAGGTATGCCTAAATAAAAGTAAGTAGGTATAGTAAATAGAAAGGAAGTTATAGAAGAAAAAAAAAATTTTTATAATAAGGGTTAGTAAGGAAGGTATATAAAAGTTAGTACCCTCTGCTCCTTCCTATTTATTTTAATATAAGATAGAGAGATCTAGGGAAGAGTAGTTAATAATAAAAAAATAGTAATAATAAAGGGAAAATTTATAATCCTAATATTAATTCAAGGTATATATATTTATCCTATTAAAAGGATAGGAAAACTATTTAGTTACGCACGAGGTGCGCGCCTTCTTATAGCTCTTTTAGTATCCTAGTTAAGGGGGAATTTAGTATTATACTTATTAATAAGATCGTTTATATTAGGTAATAGGGAGTCTCTTTATTCCTAGGTATTATCTTTTGCTATAAAGCCTTTCTATTAGATAAGGTATTTAATAGTAGGTTTATAACTCCTCTATAAGACTCTTTATTTAATAATATAGTTAAGTTCCTACTCCTTACTACTATTAACCTTAATAGGCTTTAATAGCGGAGTCTTATAGTTAAATAGGTCTTCTCCCTAGGCTAGCTTATATAGCTAGGCTATAAAGAGGATTAGGTAAACCCGCTAGTACTTAGAAATATCTACCTCATAGGCGAGAGGACTAATAATATATTTAATTCAGAAGGGTCCTATCTATCTAAAGGTCTATTTATTATTATATTATCCTAGTAAGTAGAATCCTTTACTAAGTTATATCTAGACTTTATTCCCTTTATTAAAAGTCATATTAGTATAGTAGTTATTATATCTCTCCTTATGCAAAGCGTTTGCTATATTAATAAGTAGTAGTACCTCCTTCTAATATATCTCCCTAAGGATAGTAAGGCTCTTAGTTAGGGCGCTTATTTATATAACTATATTAAGGATACTTCGTAGCTTAAATCCGAGCATAACCTCGTTTAGTAATTATTCGATCGTAGCAGATAGGGAGTTATTAAGATTATACTATAGGGTAAGTAGTATATTAGTCTATAGGATACTAGGGGATTCAGATATATAGAACTATATTGCGATCTTAGTAGTCTAGTTTATTCTTTTGCTCTACCTATCTATCTAGGGGTAGTATGCTATTAAGAGGAGGAGCCTAATATTGAGGGCGTTGAATATTATATGCTATACTATAGAGATAAACTTAGGATCCTAGTTACTAATAATATAATATAGAATTCCCTAGTCTAAGAGGAAAAATATATAGAGTAGGATTATTACTTATTCTTTTGCTCTATAGGTCGAATATCCTATAAAAAGGATTATCTTTTTTGAGAATTTATATATTACTATTACTAATATATCTAACTCCGGGAAACCTAGCTAGAAAAAGGGACTTCTATGGGATAGCACCTTAGGCATATTAGTAATAAAGTCTATAGTAATAGTATTATAAGGGATATCTATAATAGAGATAAGTTATAGCTATCCTAGTAGCCTTTAGTAGTCGATTTAGTTCTCTTTATACTAGTTATAATAGGTAATATATTATTATATAAGTAACTTCTTATTATAAAACTAAAAAGTCGATATTTCTATTATTATATAGTCCGCGCTGAAGTAGTATTTTTTATTATAACTAAGGCGGAGAATTACAGGTACTAACTTATGCAGAATACAGAGTCTCTAGGTGCTATCTATAGCTATATAAAGGATAAGCCCTTCTAGCGATAGACTCTAAGGAGTTATTTAATAGTATTTTAAGGCTCTTCTAGTAGCTCTAGCGCTATTTTCCTTAGTAGTAGTATTAAATAGTAACTACTACTTGCCTAGTTCCTTCTACTAGGATTGGAGTTATTTAAGAATTTTGCTATACCTCGTGTTATTAGTATAATTATCTATAATCTTAGTGATAAAGTCCTCCGAAATGCTTATAGTTATCTCTCCTATTGCTCTATAGGCTTATAACTTCTCAGCTAACTAGTTAACTATACTTATAAATCCTACGTCGTTATTATTATCGTTACTATAGGTTATTTCTATAAGAATATCGCTATCCTTAAACCTATTAGCTTATCCTGAGGCTATAAGTAATAGTAGGTGCGAGAGGGCGTTAGGGATAATATTAAGCTTCCCTAGTATATAGGTAATATTAAGGTTAAATTGCAATAGGTAGTTCGTAGCGCTCGCGAGCTGCAGGTTAGCCTTATTAAGGTCTATAGTTCGTAGCGAGGTATATATAAGAATTCCCTTTATAGCTATATAATCTATGAGAATTTATATAGGGTGCTTATTTAATTATATAAGCTTATAGAGCTTCTTCATAGCTTATATTACTATTACTACCTCCGCCTCTATAGCAAAGTATCGCTTTTCTAAGGGTAATATAACCTTAGATAGAAAAAGCACTAATTAGATATAGATTTACGCGATATCTTTGCTAGGTATATTAGTATTATTCTATAGGATACCTAGTTAGAATATTATAAGCCTAAAGCTGCTTTTATAGGTATTAACCTTAAAAAATATAGGCTTATTTAGGTTATAGTAATATCTTATAACCTAGTTATAGAGATTCTCCTAGAGGGCGTTCTATACCTCTTGCTCGCTTAGTATTAGCTCGAATAACACCTTTTAGACCCTCTTTATTTAAACTACCTTTAATAGACCGTTAGGAAGTATATTTTTATTATAGAGTTTTATAATAAGACGGGTCTTTCTATCCTATAGTAGCGTTATAATAATATTATACTAGGGTATATCGCGTTATAGCTATCTAGCTATTCCGAGGTATCTCTTAATATTATAGAGAGTTTTTAGGAAGTAGAGGTTTTTAAAAGCTATAATCTTATCCTCTATTTATTTAATACTATTAGTATTTATAATATAGCTGAGGAGTCTTATTTTAGGAAACCCTGCAAAGGACTTCTTAGGTCTAATATAAAGGCGGTTATTCTCGAAGAGCTTAAGAATAATATCGATATACTAGACATAGTTCTCGTTATTATTGCTAAAAATAATAATATCGTTAATATATGCTCGAGCAAAGTGCTAGTAGTTGTGTAGGAGGCGGTCTATAAAACGCTAGGCATAGGCTAGTAAGTTCTTAAATCCTATAAGGATAATATTAGAAACCTCGATGCTATAGGGACTTATTACTATTATCCTATTATAATATCTCGAGTAGATTAGTAGTTAATAGAAGAACCTAGTAGCGTTAAATATTATTATATATTTCTTCCCTCTAAAGGTATCTATTATATTATCTTAGTTAGGAAGCGGGTATATATCTAGGATAGTGATTTAGTTAAGAGGGCGAAGGTTAATAATAACCCTGCCTTTTTTTATACTATTAACTACTTACTATATAACGAAGAGCGGATAGACGACTAGGATTAGCCTATTACCCTATACTATCTTGCTATTAGTATATATCTTACTATAGATATTCTTAACGACTTCGAGGTCTTTAGCACTAAGGGGGTAAGGCTTTACTATAGCCTTCTAGTTTTACTACCCTTTAACGAGCTTAATATATATATATTAGTTATCTAGTATAGGTATAATCCCCTTATTGCAATAGATATCTTAGTTATCGAGGATTTCCTTAAGTCTACTAGCGAAAACTATATCCTAATTGCAGATCTTAACTCTATCCTTATTATATATAACTAGGATATCTTTTAGCTTAGATATTCTATAAGATAGAATATTATCCGCTTAGTAAGGCGGTCCTAGGCTAGATTTAGCAGGCGGGGTTATAAACTACGCACTAGTTGCTATATTACTCGTAGCCCTATCGAATTTATATTATAAGAATTAGTGCGAGTTTAATTCTCCTCCTATAAGGGTAATAATATCTACGTAGTTAACGAGGTTAATAGTCTCCTCTACTTCTATTAGAATAATATAGCCTAGCTGCTATCCTCTTAGGATTATTATTAGCTTATTTATTATATTTCGCATAAAGATAAGCTTAGGGTTATCTATTATAACTATTATATTAACTATGCTTATATAACTAGATTAAAACTACTAAGTATTAGAGCCTTACTAGCTTGACTTAAGGAGGTTAATAAAGCTAGTAATAACGAATGCGTTGCTCTATAGGGGAATAACTATAGTATAGGCGTTATTAACTCGTCTAGTTACTAAATGCTATCTCCTAAACTAAACTAGATACTATATTCTATATACTAAGCGGAACTTAACTATACCCTTATTAAAGTCTATAACTAGCTTATGATCTTTATAAAATAGTATTCCTAATAGAAGATTCGCTCCGAGAGTATTTATAACTCTAGCTATAATAATAATATAGCTATTAATCTCCACGTTGCTAATAGTACCTAGGATATAGAAGTCGAATATAACCTGCTCTATTACCTAAAAGGTTAAGTCTATTA
>JAOQIF010001000.1:0-31170 GCA_026260285.1 Colletotrichum sansevieriae
ATACACAGTATATACAGTATTAATAATACTGTGTTATGTAATATACCTCTATATAGTATATAGGTATATATTATAGTATATACTAGTATTTTATAATATAAAATACTATAATATCTTATAGCTACTATTATAGTATCTTTAGAATATATTAGAGTCATAGTTTCTAGTATATTAATAGTATTATATATACTAGTTATAACGTATTATAAGTATAAAGAGCGAATTATCTTCTCTACTATTTCTAAGGTCTTATTCTATTATTTAATAGGGTTATATTTTATTATTAAATTAGAAAGGTCTATCTAACTACTAATATTTTCCTTTCTAAGTAGAGGGAGCGCTTTATATATAATTAGCCAGGGCTAATAACTAAGCTTATTAGGAGGTCTAAAGCCTAGGATATCTCTATTATTTTATCCCTATACTTAAAACCTACTTATACTTAGTTTATTAAGTATAGGCTTAGTTAATAGCTTAATATTAAGAATAGGAAGGTTTAATAATCTTAACTCCTAGATATAGGTATCTAAGGCTTTATTATAAAAGATACCGTTTCTTATCATAATTTACTAAAAGAATAGTTAATAAAGGGTAGGTATAGGTAATTTATAAATTAAAGAGCTAAATAGAAGTAGAAGTAGAAGTGAAAAAGGAGTTATTGCGCAGTAGTTAAAATTATATTATTGATAAAATAAGCTTAGGGTTAGATATATATATATATAGGAAAGAAAATCTTGAGGGTTTAAGGGGTTAGGAGTATATGTTTATATCTATTAATCACTTTAATAATATAGTAATTTATTAGTAGCTTATAGAAGGAATAATTAACTCTCCTCCCATATTCTCCTTAGCCATAATAAAATAAAATAAACTTAGGATAAAAAACCTATAATAAATAGAATCGTAAATTAGAGTAGTTATATATAGGGAAAGAATAAAAGAAATCATAATTAGTATTAGCTATTTAAATAAGTAATCTAGTTATAAAACTAAGTAAATATCCTCCTCTATCCTCTATTATTAACTTCTCCTCTTATAATAACTACTCTTATCTAATTACTTAATTTTAAATTAACTTCTTTATACCTTCTCTCTTATATCTGTAAATTATCTCTTTTTCTTATAGCTAAATATAACTTCCTTATCTTAAGTATTAAAAATACTAATTAATCTTACCCTTATTATCTCTTATTTATAATAACCCTCTAGATCCTTAGTTTTAATATCCCTATACTTAAAATAAAGAAAATAAAATACCTCTTTTTATTTAGTATTCTAATAATTAACTTTACGTATTACTTCCCTTCCTCGTTATTATTTCCCTATTTTCTAGCTAATAAATACGATTCTTAGGTAGCTATAAGCCTTACTTAGCTTTACCTTAATATCCCTAGTAATAAATACTTAGAGGTAGCTTTTACATTATAGATATTTTCTAACAAGACTACTAAAGTAATAAAGCTAGCTTTCTAGAAGGCTTGCCTTAGTAAATAGGACTTTAAATAAATATTTAGGGTGACTAAGAGATCTAGAGATTTCTATTATTAAGTTTTTATCAATACTTCTACTACTTTCCTCACTAGATTGTAGGAGATAAAGGTCTTTTAGCGTATAATAGCTATATATAGCTTATTTATTCAATCCTAAGGCAGTTATAATATAGTACCCTATATTTATAATAAAGAGCAGGCCTATACTACTAGGAACCCTATAACTAGTATTTATATTTATAAACTATATTTTAAATATATCTCTATACTAAGTACTCCTTATACTAACTACGTCTTTAATAAGACTTAAGAGAGTTATTTATATAATAATCCTAGTATTTATAAGTATTATAGATATAGAATTAAGTATAATAATAAGGTAAGGAGGAGTAGAGAGTTTAATAGTATTATGGAGATTCTATAGTCCTAAATTCTAATAAATACTATAGTTATAGCTATAGCTAAGTTTAATTTCTCGCTTTTTTTTAAAATAATCTCTATTATTAATAAGCTTAGGAATATTACCCTAAAGCTAGGTTTATATACTCTTATTACCCTTTTATAATAGAGCTACCTCTAGAGTTTAACTTTATAGAAATCTTAGATTACTTAGGGCTTTATATTATTAATTAAGAAAGGAAGATAGGATTTCTAAATATATTTATATAAAATAGGGGGGAGGGTGAAAGAAGAAAAAGGGAATAGGAAGTTAGTTAATTTATAATAAGACAATGAGGCGAATAATATATAAAAAGGTCTATAAAACTAAATCTAAAGTATATCTAAGTATAAAATTAATAAGATCCCTTTTATAAGTATTCTTCTCTTTCTCTTTAGTAGTAGATAATATAATATTAGTAATAACCCCGGGGGGGGGGGGGTAGGAAGGGTTTACTAATATCCTCCCTAGAGGCTAATAACTACGATTTTAATACCCTATTTCTCTTTCTCTTCTTCTCTCTTATTTTTTAGTTATTAATCTCTTATTTATTTAGTAAGAGGGGTTTTTAGCGTTATTACTAGGAAGTTAAGGGTATTATATATCCCTAGGTTTTATAACGCTACTAGAGTTACTAATAGATATTGAGATTATCAATAGATATTAAAGCTATTAGTAGCTAGGTTATTATTATATTAAATAGTAGCGAGGAAGTATATTTAAATAAGTAGGGAGTTACTAATACTATCTCTTACCCTTACCCCTAAGGTTTAGGAATATTTTCCCTAGAATCTTAAACTTTTGAAATGAGACATATAAAGAAGGATAAATAAAAATAAGTCTATGAATTATTAATTAGAATAAATATAATAAAAGAAATATTATAGGTTTTTTAGTTCCTACATCTTAAGATACTCTTTCTCTTTTTCCTTTAATATTTAAGAACCTTAATAACTAGTTATTAGTTAGCTTTTAATACCTTAATTACTTTTTCTAGATCCTTTAAGTATTATCTTAGTTATACTACTAATTATAATAAATCCTCCTCTTTATTCTAATTACCTTCCCTAGGTTTTATTAGTTCTTCCTCCTCTTCTTTAAGTATATAATTATTATACTCTTTATTCCCTAGTATATATAAGACTTTTAACAGGTTTCTTTTTAAATTAGATCTATAAATATCTATATTACTTAGTTCTTAATAGCCTTTAGGAGCTTAAATAAATTTATAAAGTTAATTTCTACTAAATATCTTTCTAATAACTTTATTACTTACTAAAGTTATGAATTAATATAATAAGGTATTTAGAGTTTATAACAGGACATAGAAGGGGCCTTACTATGAGTAGTTAAGCCTCTTAATAGATAATTTATTAATAGATCCCTTAATATTAAATACTAGTACTAAATTACTTACCTTAAGCTTCTCCTTTCTTATTATCCTCTTATATTAATTATTATAATATTCTATAGTTTTCTTACATTGGCTATTAATTATCCTTTTAGCTTACTTTCTATTCTTATTAAGTTATAAGCAGGCTTATAGATATATTTAAACCTCCTCATTCTTTATTGTTACTAAATTCTAATTAAGAACCCTCTAGGTTAGTATTAAGGTCTTAATAAGTATAATAAGTTTAAACCTATATAAAAGATAGAAAGGGCTAAAGCTAGTTAAAATATAAATACTTAATTAATCTATAAATAGGGTAGCTAGAAGGTATAGCTAAGGGTTAATATCTCTCTCTCCTCTAGTCTATATCAATAACATATAAATAATTAGCTAATAACTAGCTTTAATTACTCTATTAGCCCTTAGGTTATATATAGATATTACTTTCCTTCTTATATTATACTTCTTATTAAACTTAATAATAGCATTCTTATTCTCTAGGCCTCTATTAATAATAGTTTTACTATATAGTCTATAGTAGTAAAAAATCTCTTTTTAGATAAATTCTTTAATCTTAGCTAAAGTTGGTCTCTTAAGCTAGCAGGCTTTAGGCTATCTTATAAGTAGATCCCTTACTTTCATAAGGTATTATTTACCTACTTTTTATATATTTAATAAGATCCTTATAAAGGGTAGTCCCTTTAGGGAGCTATAAGCTTATATTATCTATATATTAAGCTCTCCTCTTCTAGTAATTAGAGTAACTTCTTAGGGATTTACTAATCTCTATATATATACCAGCTTATATAGTGTCTTCTAGCTATAGCTTACGTATCTTAATAATTACTCACTTTATAAGCTCTTATAATTAGCTTCTTTTATTATTTAGGATTATTAGTAACTTATTATGATATTAGCTTTTAATTTATTAGGCTAGTAAAAAGTAAGTAGTTTTAAATATAATAATCTAATACTCTAGTCTTAAAGTTATAATACCTTACTAGTTAAATCCCTAGATAGTATCTCTATATTATTAAATAATAAGTAATCTATTAAGAATATATAAAATAGGTCTTAGGAATTATTAAGAAGTATAATTAGGATATGTATTATATTACTAATAACCTCTATATTCCCTATTAAAACCTCCTCTATATTCCCTATTAGAACCTCCTCTATATATTATTTATTTCTATAGTATTAAGCTTAATTAAAGAAGGAAGTAGCTTCTATATTTATAAAGAAGATCTATAAATTAATCTAAGAGTTAATTTCTCCCTTAGCCTCCTTATTAATAGTATTAGAGGGACCTCGGGGATTTTATAATAAGCTAGTTACTATTATATTCCAAGTATTTTAGATATATTATACTTTAAAGTTAAATATTTAAATCTATATAATCTAGTAGATAATAAGGGCTTTTAGAAGGTTTATAGCTACTCTATTAAGTTATATAACTAATATCTAAGCATTATCTCAAAGATAAAGTATTAATTATATAAATAGTTATATTACCTCTTTAAGGCTTTTAAATCCCTATATAACTCCTTTTTCCTAGTATTATATAATAGCTTAGGTCTTAACTAAGTACTACTCTTAAAGCGAGAAACTATATACTAGTTATTCATAAATTATCCTAGGACTCTGCTCTATCCTATATTACTAATATTAATAATAAGGTAGATATCTCCTCCTCTAAGGCTATAGTTTATAGTAATAGGAATTCAGGCCTCTATAAGTATTATCTTTAAGGTATCTATAGCTATCTATTACTTTTCCTCTTAGCTAAAAGAGATATCTTTCTGAAGGAAGTTAATAAGTAGCTTTATAATAGTAGAGTAGTCCTTTACTTAGGATTTATAGAATACGATAATCCCTAGGAAAGCTCTTAACTCTATTAAATTAGTATAAGTCGCCTATTTATAGATCTTAACTATCTTTATTTCCTCTAGATATTACCTATTAGTATTATCAATATAGCTAATAATTATTACTACTTCCTAAGCTTATTATAACTTAACTACTACTATATACTCTACTAGCTCTAAGTTAACTAGGACCTTATTAACATGCTATAAATATTTTAAAATAAATCTGCAAATCCCTAGGTAAGACTTAATCTCTTCTTTATTATATTATAAAGTTAGTCCTTTAATAGTATTATTATTAAGGAAGGCTTTATAGTAGCTAGGTATAAGGCTATATAGGATTCTAATTATAACCTATATAAATTAAATAACTAAGTTCGTTATTCCTTATAAGAATATATATATCTATAGTAATCTAATAAGTAATATAAATATTATTAAGTCTCTACTTATAGGGTCTAGGGGGACTTAGTTATATCTTAAAAAGAAGTCTAATAGTTATAATAATTAGTATATAGCGAAATCCTCTAAAAAGTTATTTACTAAAGGGGGTAGTACTATATCTTATATTATAACTATATTTTTCTTAGTTACTAAGTTAATAAGTCTTATCTTACTATCTTTCTTATATATAAAGAATAATAGATTATAATAAGCTATATAACTTTACTTAAGGATTCCCTTCTTTAGTCTACCCTTTAGAATTATAATAATATCCTACTCTAGTCCTCTTAATATTAAGATCCCTTTTACTTACTATACCTTATATAAAACTATTTAAATTATTTATAAAGGAGTAATAGAAGGGTAGATAGAGCTATAGTACTTAAATTCCTAGGCTAAAGCTTTCTCCCTTATAATAAGAATAGCTAAGAGAAGCTTCTTTTCTTTAGGTTATAAATAATTAATAATCTTAAGGATAGCTTCTTATTAAGCTTTTATAAGCCTTATTTTTTACTGAATAACTAAAAAACTTTAGTATAATTAAGCTTATAAATAGGGCGCTAGGATCTAGTATCCTATTCGTCTTAGCTCTTACTTATACCTTTCTATCTAATATAGTGTTATTAATAGGCTAAATCTTCTTATGTTTTATCTTATATATTATGTTAATATCTTCTATAAGTAATATAAGTATTATTAATATAGGATTATAGTTATTATAGGAAAAGATAGTATCTATAGCTATAATAACTTTAACTTCTTTCCAATATACTAACTTATATTTCCTCCTAAGTACTTTCTTCTTTATAGTTGTCTTCTTAGGTTTATAAATATAGTATTAATAATTAATACTATAGCTATTATATCCTATTATATATTTAATATATATAATAGCTTTATAGGTATTATTAAGCTTGGGAGTAACTTCGTCTTAGATTATAATCTCTAGGATCTTATTAAAAATTAATCTAAACTCTTTAAAAATAGTAATAACTTCCCTATGTAGGTCTAGTTATTACTTAACCTTATTTAATAGGTTATTAAAGCTTTTAAAAGCTTATTAAATTGCTTTAATATCCTAATATACCCTTATACGTCTTAGTATTATATCTAGTTTTTCCTTACTCTTAGCGTTATTAATTTATTAATTATCTCCTATAAAGTCTAAGCTTATTACTATATTAGGTCTACTAGTAGTAGCCTCTATTTCCTCTCCTCTATAGGAGATATAAGAGTATGTTAATACTAAGAAGATATAAAGTAATTTATTTTAGTAATAATCTCTGGAAAGCAAGTAGTTAAATCTCCTATATAGAATAATAATAGGATATTAATCTTAGTATTCCTAGACTAAAGGACTCTAATAATCTAGTTCTATATATAATCTAATATTATCCTAGTCTTTAAAATAAAAGGGGCTCTTAATACTAAGTCCTTATTATACGTATCCTTAAGAGAGATGAAAAAGCTACTATCTTAAATCAGATTACTACTAACATAAATATTATTTATAATTATACTTATAAATTAGGTCCTCTGCTCTCTATTAGTAATCCTATAGATCCTTATATTTTTCATAATTATATTGCTTTATAAGCCTAGGCGCTTAATATAACTTTTACTAATAAGGTTAATAGCTAAACTACTATTAATAATCCCTCTAATTAGTATATTTATAGCGCTATAAAGAGTGATAGTAATCTACTAGTAAGCTATCATAAAGTCTAGGAAAGTAATACGTCTTAGTAGTAGAAATAATATCAAATCCTAATTTTTTTTATTATAATACGTATTTTAGAAATAGGATTAATTATATAATAATGAAACTAAATTAACTTAGTTTATAAATACTTAAGCGAGTCTATAGAGATAGTAGCTAAAGTTGCTTAGCTTTTAGAATAGTTCTTATTATTATTCTATTAATCTATTTAATCTTATAAGTCCTTATTACTAGCTCCTATCTTATTAAACTAATCTAGAAGCGTAATATTAATAGGAACAAAGACCTCTTATATTTTTAAGTTATATCTATTTTTATACTTACTAATTGTAGCTTTAGTAATATTATAAACTATTCTATTCTAATCTAGTTAGTTCTAATAAAAGAAATCTTTAGGGATAGCTACCTTCTTATTTACTCTCTTATTATATAGCTTAAGAGTAAGACTATAACTAGTCTATAAATTACTAGATTAAATCTAGGGTTTATCTAATTTATCTTTTCCTTATTATTTAACTTATTCCTTAGGTATATCTAGTAGTATAGCGTTATTAGTATTATTATTATTATTATTATTAAGTAGCTCTATAACTCTCTAAGTAATCTAAATAGAGGGTCTTAAATAGTAGGTAGGTTTGCTATTCAGGAAGCTTATTAAATATAAGTATTATAAGCCTCTATATAATAACCTCTAGCTTTCTCTCTTTTTATAATAATAATATCTTCTACTAGGTTAATATACTAGTTCTTAGGCTTGACGCTAAAAATATTATATTAAAAATATTATATAATTATATAGCGTCCTTTAGTAAATTTATAAAGCTACAGTTTGCCTAGGATATGCCTTATTATAATTAATAACTTATATAATCTCTTCTAGGAGCTTTAGCTACTACTTTTCTACTAATTTACTTATAGTAACTATATAGTACATAAAAGTATTCTTATTAACTAGAATATACCTTAGGATTATCTAGCTATTAGTCCTCTTATAGTTATAGCCTTTATTAATAATACTAGTTTTAACTTAGGTATTAGTTTCTAGGGTACTAATAAAGTAGTAGGGTATTATATAGTAGTAGACCCCATTCTAGCTAGCCTCGAGGCACTTGATATAGCTAATAATAATATAGTTTATAGCACTATAAAACTAGTAAGTTCCTATAGCCTAGGAAGGTATATACTATAGTAGCCTATCTTATTAAAAGCCTCTATAGCCTCCTCTTTCTCCTCCTCTTCTACCCCTGTATTACTAGTATTTACCTTAGTAATCCCTATATCTAGCTTATAGGTAAAAGTATTACTACTATTAGTATTAAGTCTATAAATAATCCTAAGATTATTATTTATAAGGTTTAGTAGCTTTTATAATATTTAGATTAAAAGTATTATCTCCTTAGCTAATAACTCTCTTAATAAGGGTTAAGATATCTATCTTATAATTAGCTCTATTGAATTAGGGTTCTAAAGTTCTCTATAAGAGAGTCAATAATTAAGCTAGATGTCTAGGCTATAGAGGGCTCCTCAGCTTTAGCTTTCCATCTTATTAGAATTATCTTTATAGGGACTTAAAGCGTTATTATTAGTTTAGGCTTAATAAGGCTAGATAACTACTAAAGCTCCTAGCAAGTAGTAGACTAATTGATTAGGGCGTTTGCTACTATATCCTACTACTTTAAAATAACTTTAGTAGGCTAGTAGCTAAGACTTTAAGCTATAGCCCTTATAGCTCTCTCTAAAAAGTAGTAATAAGTAATATAAATAAGCTTAGTATTAATAAGCTCTAGGTCTCTATACTAGATAGCTCTTTATTAAAGCTATCAAATAGTGGTAATTAATACTATAACCTAGGAAGGGCTATTATCTTTAATATAAGATCTTATAACTAGGTTCTAAAGATCCAAACAAGGTCCTATTAAGACTTTAGGTCTATAAATCTAAATTAGTATAGAAGCTTCTTTTTAGCTTCTTTCTAGGTCCTAGACTTACTAATATAAGATTTTACTATATTTTAATAGTTACTAGAGCTATATATATAGACCTCGTTCCTTATATTATTATTAGTCTTATAGTAAAGCTTTAAAAAGCTCTTATAATTAGTAGTAAAGTTAGAGATATTAGTACTAATAAACGTAGGCGCTCTAGTAAAGTAGGGAGTTATTATTATAATAATAAGGCATCTTATAAGGAGCTTAGCGAGGGCTATAATATCTCTATTAGTATAGGTCCCTTTAAGAGAATATAGAGTACTTAAGGGTATTACTCCTATCCCGAAGGTAAGATTTATAGACCCCTTCATATTATTATTAGAAGTTAGCTATCTTATAGTATAAGGTTATATCTTACTAAATAAAGCTCTTATAAATCTCTCTTTAGATTACTTCCCCTTATTAGAAGAGGATCTAATATCTAAGTTAGCTAAGAGAGAGGAAGATATATTACTTATAAGTCTATTAATATTATAGTTAATATTATATAGTTAAAGTAATAAAGTCTTCTTATTAATAAAGCGAAGTTATTGTTATAATATCTTCTAGATAGAAAGATAAAGTAGGTAGTCATAACTCTTTTTAAGTAATAAAAAAGGAAATAATATAAACTAAATAAACCAAATAAATATAGGAGAGGTCTAGTAACCTTAATCTTATTACTCTAAGCTCTTATAGATCTACCTCGAGTTTTATTACTTAATATAGAAGGGTCTTCCTAATAACGCTCTTATCTTAGAAGAATTTATAGCTTTCTTATATTAGTATCTCTTAAAAGTTAGTATATCGCTCTTAGTACTTAGGGCTATAATAGTAAGGCGTTTCTTAGTATTTATTTACTAATCTAGTTAATCTTGCTATATGTATTAGCTATAAGGGATTAGGATTACAGCGCCGAGCCGGCGCCGGGCCTCCGCCGAGGTTTATCCGCATTAGTCAGCCGAGCCGAGCCCTAAAAAGGGCTCCGCGCGCACAAGTGGCTAGAAGGGCTAACTTGTCTTCTATAATACAACCAACCCCTACGTTACTGCTACTCTTTCCTTCCATGGCCTGGCCTTTTGTAGGCTATATCCTCACATTAGCTTAGTAAGACTACTAATCTCTATATTAGTCTTATATATAGCTATCCTAGCTACTTTAGCTATAACTTGCTAGTTAAATAATAGTAGTTATAATAATATATAAGGGATAAGGAAAAGGGATATACTTACTAGACCCTACTAATAGTATAAGAAAGGGAGGATTTTAGGGTCTATATTATTCCTACCTTAATCCTATGAGAAAGTATAGCTATTGTTATTCCCTTAGAACTAAGGTAGGTTTGTAAATATCTTCCTCTCTTCTAGACTGCGTTTATTATTAATTATATTATTATTATTATCCATTATTTATAGATTTTTAAGCTTATTATTATATTTAAAGTAAATTAATTATATACATATATATTTATTAATAGCAGGGATATATAGATATAGTAAAGGTACCTAACTCTCTAAGAAGCTTATAAAAGCTATTAAAAAGACCAAAAGAATCCGCCTGTAGGTACTATTAGAAAGGGGCTAGAATTAGTAAGAACTAGGAATGATAATAAATAATATAACTCTACTTATAAATAGGGAAGAATATTAAAAAAAGCTTAAAAGATATATAAAGTAATTCATAGATCTATTTAAAAGAGATCGTCTGAATTAGGCCCGAATTCGCTAAGAAAATACTAAAAACCGAGCTATAGGATTATTAAGGTACTAATAGTAATAATATATAAACAATACTAAAGTCTATTATAATTCTCTCTTCTACGCTCTACTCTATAGTCCTTCTATAATAGGCCCGTGCGCTAAGGGAGCTTTTCGAAAGCTACGCAGCCAAGTCTATCTTATCCCATCCCACTATAAATAGAAAACTTATAATACTAAAAGAAGAAGACCTATATATAAAGCTAATTCGTAAAGCTTACATTTAGAACCTTATAATCTACCTAGGGTGGAATAGGACTATTAAGCTTCTAAAAAAATACTACTAGCCCTAGTTAACTACTAATATTAAATAATATATTTATAACTATTATACCTACTATTAGGCTTAGAAGCTAAGAGATAAGCCCCTAAGCGAGTTAAAACCCCTATTAATACTAAACACTTAGAACGAAGGATTGCAGGTAGACGACGTTGATGAGATAAATAGATTGTATTGTAGTGAATGATAATAATGATGATGATCTATCTCTCTAGGTAGGGAAAAGTGACTATATATATAGTTATGAGGTAGGTAACTAACCTATCCTAGGCTTAGTTAACTATTTATAATAGCCTTTACTAGCCTGAAGGTAACCTTTCGGCAGTAGGCTTAACCTTTACTAGCCTGAAGGTAACCTTTCGGCAGTAGGCTTAACCTTTACTAGCCTGAAGGTAATATATCGATAGTTACCTCTCAACTATTATTTGAATCTTCAGTTGAGAAACCTCTTTTATATGTAATTATTAGACGTATAGTCTAAGTTAAACTACCCCTAGGAATATATTATAATAAACTTTATATTAAACCTACCTAATTAATATAAGTATAATAATATATTTATAATAATAGACTACTTATTAAAGAAGATAGTCTCGCTTCCCTACTATAAGAATATCATAGCGCGGGACCTCGCCTAGCTATATCATATTCATATCTTCTAGTATATTAGGTTCCTTATTATAATTATATTTAATAGGGGCCCTTAGCTTACTTCTGATTTCTAGGATAAGCTCTATAAGATATGTAGTATAACTATATAGCTAAGTATAGCGGGCTACCCAGAGACTAATAGATAGAAATCTTAACTAATACCTAACTTAATACCTCTACTTATAAATAAACTAATTCTAGGATAACTAGAGCGAAATACTCCTTATTATAGATTTTGCCTAGGTATTATTACTAAATAATACTATAGGGCTTATATTATTTAAATTAAATAAGGGTATTTACTATAGATAAGTTTTACCTAGGATTGGTATATATAGATGTTCTTAATAATAAAAGAAAAGATTAACTAGGGCGATACCTAGTAGCTTATATAAAACCTCTATAGTATTCAGGATATTACTAAAGGGAATATAGCTATAGCTTAATAATACTATACTCGCGCTATAAATCGCTACTACTAACTTAATAACTTAGCTATAAGAGACTCTATATATATGTTAATAGAGAGATAGCGCTAAGAGAACTGCTCAAAGCTATTTATACTATAGGATAAATTATAGCTAGTTAAAGCTACTAGCCCTAGGGGAATATAGATGCTAGATCTATTAAAAGAATACAACTATTACTTAGTATTCTACCCCAGTAAGCTTTAGAAAGCTACTAGGGATCCTCTACTAGGTTAATTGCCTTATTACTTATTATTAAGTCTAAAAACGAGCTAGAGTATAAAGTTATATAGGTAACTATTAGCTAGTAATACTAAGGATAGTTATAATATTATGCTAATTAGAAGAGCTATAATTATAACCTTATTTAATATAATACTAAGAGTTTTAAGCACGCCCTAGTAGCGCTATAGGACTTCTATACTACTAACCTAGCTCCTATAGGATTATTAAAATACCTCTTAGCTTAGCTTCTAGCTACTACTTAAGATAAAGACCCCGCTACTATAGATTATAATAATACCCTAGTATAACTATTAGAAAGGGAATACTTATATATATAGAAGTTAATTACTATAGATAGTAATACTAATAAAGGGGGGTGATATTATAGCACTAGGTTAGACCTACTTAAGTCTTAAGTTCTATAACTACTAAGTTATATAATCTCTAGGTAAGCCTTTAGCCTTTTAGGGCTACGCTAGCCTATAAATAGACTTTTCCCTTCTTTAATATAGAATCCACTTAATATAGTACAATTGAAGTATATTAACCTTCGCCTATTCGCTATTTGTAATAAAGGTTAATAATACTTTTTATAAATATAAAAGAGTAAAAAGTAGTAATAGCTTTCTAGTTATTATATAAAGTATATTATATATAATAGAGTATATAATATATGTTAAATTTATATAAGAAAGTGTAATTACCCCTATATAGCTAAATATAGGTAGTAAAAAAAGGCACTAGAAGAGTTTCTATTAAGCCTAGGCACTTGAACTCAATAATCGATCCGCCTTAATGTATCCCGTCCGAAACCACCCAAATGCGTCCATTATTGCAAGGGACTAGCTGTCAAGTCTGCCCTATGCGCGGAGCTCGTTATCTTATCTCTTCTTATGCATCCTGTTGGGCAATAGTATAGCTAGCGATTATGATACGAGACTCGATATATTGAGATATATATATATATATAACTAGTAAAAAGGGGCTAAAATAGCCTATACATATAGAAATTCAGTGTTAATATATAATTAATATAAATAACCTATATTTAGGCGTAAACCTATATCTCTAAATATCCGAGCTATATATACCTCGCTTAGTACGATATATAGGTCCGATATACCCCCTTAGATCTCGAAATAAAGCTATTACGAGATATAAACTCTCTACTCTACTATTAAAGCTACTATAATCTATATATACTGTAAGAATAGGTATATAAGTAGCGAAGGGGACTGAAACGCAGCCTAAATAATAGATATTAATAGGCTAGTTTTAATTTTGATAAAAGCTAATAAATCTAAGCATAAGAAAGTATTTTTCCTAGAATAAATTAATTGAGAAATCGTTAATATTAATAATGTTTTTTCTAAGTTATAAATCCTGCCCTCAATAAGTAAGGGGTAAGATATTCTAAAACGTAGCTACTAAATAGCTAAGTATTAAGCTTACTTAGTAGAATCGTGCTCGGATCACTATATAGTCCGTGCACTATTTTTATGTATATATAGCTATAAATATAAGGATTATATATATATATATATATAAGGTTATTGATATTATTAGAACTTATATAGATTTTTAAAGTATTTATTCCCTGAAGGAAATATTATTATAGTCATTATTTTATGTTTTATAGTTATTAAAGTGTTATCATAGAGATATTATGTAGATATATAACTATATATACTATAGTTATTTATTAAAATTTATTCAAAGTTTATAATATTAGAATAGAAATATTAAGATATACCTTCGGTATTCTTACATATACCATAACCCGCGCCTTATAATATATAGGCCTTAGTACTATCGTAAATTATTACTGCCTCCCCCCCTGAATTACTTAAGAGCGTTTAGTATAGTAGTATAGCCTACTGCCTTATTAGACGTATTAAGCTATAAGAATTAGCAACTTAGCCTCGAGGTCTTAGGTTTAATTTAAGGCTATAAAGGTAATAGCTATAATCTATATAGCCATTAAAGTTAGCCTAGCTAAGCCTTAATACTATTAGGATATAGGTACCTTATAATTTATATAGTTAAGCTTAATACTTAAATATAATAGAGTTTACAGGTTTTTATAAGAGGTAACTCTAAGATATCCTACTTTAGTTCAATATATACTTAGGTATCTAGAATTACTCTCTTATTATAAAGCTATAGCGCCTAGGTCTTTCTTACTATTTAGTTTCGCTAGATTTAATAAATGGGTTATTAATTTAAAATATAGAGTACATAAAAGCGATATTAAAGTCTAAATTATAATAACTTTTAAATCGAAATAATATAATTATAAATAACTTAGGTTATGCGTGAGTTTCGCGGTTAGACTTTATATTATTATAGCTAGCGCGATAAGGTGATTTAAATAATATAATTTTTAATTATAGAATTCGCTCCGTTATTAAGATATTTAAGGTTAAAGATTATAAATAAATATAAAGCGAAATATAATAAGTAAATATAAGGTAATTATCTCTTTAGAGAGTGTTATTGCTAATTAGCGACTAGTTACTCGCTATTTCTAATTAAGCGATAAAACAACTATAGTTTTAAGTAGCGAGGGCCTTTATAAAGCTATCTATAACTATCTCGTTAGTCTTTACCTATTTAAACTTAACCCTACCTCTTATAACCTCCTATTATAGCTATAGGTTATTAATATTAATATAATATAGCTTACTAGTTGCTTAAGGTCGTTAGTAGTAAGTAGTTAGAGGGTTTAGGTGGTATTATTATAGCATATAGTAAACTTATTATTAAGCTAAAGTTAAAGTTCGTTCATAAGTTGAATAATAGTAAGGTACTCTTTCGCTATACTTATAAGGGCTATAAGTTCCGCTTTAGCACTTAATATTATAACTTAGCGTTATTTTAATAACTTCTAGATAATTAGTCCTCTAAATAGTATTATTATATAACCTTATATACTCTTATAAGTAATATTATTATTAGCAAAGGAGGTATCTAAGGCATAGTAGAGTATACCTTCGTTATTAGTATTAAACTTCATAGCAAGGTGCCTTATTTACTATAGATAAGTGATATATCGATTAGCTACCTTAGAGTATTCCTTCAAGGGATTTAATAGAAACTCTAAAAGGTATAATAAGGTCCTCGCGACGTTAGGCTATGTAATAATTACTATATAGTTAATTAAGCTAACTTTATATTAGTACTAGTTAATATCCTTAGCTATAGCGTATTTAGGATTTAGTATTAGGTTATTAGTTACTATTAGTATTCCTATTGATCTCTTTACTATTATTTTATTAATACTAAACTTATTATAGATCTTTTTAATATATTTATTTATATAAAGCTATAACCTATACTAAGTATAGGTATAAATAATTCAGATACCTAAAAATATACTTAATTCGCCTATCTTTTTTATCTTATAAGCTAACTCTAAGCTATTAATAATTACCCTTCCCTTAGACTTATCTCCCTTTTAGAAAAGTATAGCGATATTATTAATAAATATAAAGATTAGTACTCTATTTAATATAAAGATGCAGTTACTTTTATCTAGTAGTTTTAGATTTTAGAGCTAGAGGGTTATCTTAAGACTTTATTACTATAAAAGAGGGGATCGATATAGCCTATATAGAGTCTTATATAAGATAAGGTATTTACCTTAGCGATTAAATCTAGGTAAGTAGTAGATATAGATAACTTTATCTAGTATAGCGTTTATAAAGGTATTTATAGCGTCTAATTATATTAACTCTAGGTTAAATCTTATTTTAATTACTATAAGACTTCTAAATAAGTATAAAGCGAGCGTTAAGGTATAGGTTTTTAACCTATTTATAAGTTATAAGTCTCTTCTTATATAGATCCTTGCTTTAAACTTCTTAAGATACCTATACTTATTAAACTTATATATAAATACTTATTTAAGTTGAAGGGTTTAGTATCTATTTTCAATATTATTAAGTTATATAAGCTTAAAAATACCCTTATTCTAGATAGTTTAATATTTAATATTTATAATAGCGAGCTACTTTTTTAATATAGGTATCTCTAAGCCTCTATATAGTTTATTAGGACAAGCTAGAGGTCTTAATAATAAACTTTACCTCAGCTCTCTATTAATATATCTTTCCTATCCTTATTTCTAACTATATTAGTTAGTAATAGAAAGTTAGATTAGTCTAAGGAAGCCTCTTAGGCGTATTATCTTATTAAAAACCTTACTATAATACTTAGCTAGTAATTGAGCTAGCTTACTAGAACTCTTTACTCAAATAGCGTATTATTATATAATCTACGAGGTCTTCCTCTCGTTCTTCTTCTTATTAATATTATTATTTAAGGTAGTATTAAACTCGTTATTACTAGTTCTTTAACCTTAATTAAGTCTGCGATTTAATCTATAGCTTGCCCTAGTTTAACTATTAAGGCTATTATTAGCTATACTATTTATTATTATACTACCCCTTCGACCTCCTTAGTTAAAGCAGGCTTAACTAAGAGTTCTCGCGATAGTATAGGGCTTAGTAGTTAAGTATTAGAGTTATCCTAGGTATCCTTCTAAAGCTATTAACTTAGCTTATAAAGCTTCTTATCCCTATCTTATATTATAGAGTCTACAGGAAGTTCTTCTATAATTAGATCTAGCTACTTTATCTTAAGCTACTTAAATATAAGTTAAAGCTCTTGCTAATAAAGAGACTAATATCTTTAAGCGTTAGATTATATATAATACTCTTATTAAATATAATATTACGCGTATATAATACTTTGCCTACTGCTAGTATCTATACCCTATAGATATTAATACTATTATACCTATAGAGATAGCTAAGATGTACTCTTAGTAGGGTCTTATTAGAACGCTATTTATTACGCTTATAGTTTATTATTAATAGGTACGCTTAGTAGCTATATCTTTTTATATAGCTAACTGAAGGGATTTCTAAGCGATAATCAGAGGCGTTTAGTTGCTTATTTAATTATTTATTAATTAGGCCTTTAGGAGTCTTCTAATTATAACGATATCTACCTAGTCGATTTACTATATATATATATATACTAGCTCTAATAAGCTCTAAAGCTATAGACTTAGAGAATCTTAATTAATATAAAAGGGCTCTAGTAATTATAAAGATAATACTACTATACCTCTCTATAGGGTTTTAAGCGCTAGTATAGTCTACCAATCTTTTAATAAGTATACCCTTAGTAGCTACTTATATATTAAAGGTATTATAAAGCGCTATATCCTAATTGAGCCTTATAATAGAGATAGTAATACTATATTATTATTCGAGGTAAGTAATAATCTACTAAATAGCTTTAAGACCTTTCTTATAAGCATATAAGATATATCCTTATATAACATTAGACTAGCGATTACCTAATAATAGGAAATACTTCTCCCTATTATAGGGTTTACTAATTAAGAAGAAGTTAATTATAATATAATTACTAGGCGCTATTAGCTAATAGTCGGGGGTTCTCCTTAATACTTATTAAATAGCCTTACTTACTATATAGGCCTTATACTTATCTTTTATAATCCCTTTAAGTTCGATACCTATTATAGTCTTTATAAGTTATTTAAGACCTTTAGTACTTAGGTAGCTAAGGCTCTTATACTATAGCTAAGCTTTAGCCTTAGAGGACCTTTAGGTCTTTAATAACTTAAAGCCCATATATAACTAATTATTATTATTTACTTCAAATTATACGTACTTATTAGTTTTAGTATAATCCTCCTCTTTATATAGGTAGTATTTAATGATATATTAACCTAATTAATAAAGCGTAAAGTAGAGGACTTTGCTATACTATTTACAAGGCCTAGGACTTTAGTTATAAAGGTAAGCCCCTTATCCTATAGGACTTTTACTAATAGGAGGGTTATAAGATATAATAGATAAAACTATATATCTAATACTATAATACCCTTCTTACCTATACCGCCCTAGTTTAGCTTAACTTTTATCTTTCTAATTGCTTTAGTAATTATAATCGCTCTATTAGTAAGGATTCGCTTTTACTAGGAGTAGTTAGGGTTACTTATATAACTAATATTATTATAGATATAAAAAGTAATACTATAGTTAATAATAATACTATTATAGAGAGCGTTGCTAGCTATAAAACTAGCTTAGTTATAGCTATAGAAGGAGGAAAATTAGGAGCTTTTATTATTACTCTAGGTATCTTAGCTATAGAGGGAAATATATATATAATTATAGAATTCCCGCGATTAGGAATAGCTTTATAATAGTTAATAACTATTATTATTCCTCTAGTTACTACTCGACCTAGCTTTTCACTCCTTAATTACGATTTCTAACTTTATCTATATCTTATTATTCCTTAGGTTCTATAACTACTTATTTCCGATATTAATATAAGCCTTATTAGTAGAGTTATTTATATTATATAACTTTAGCTTAGTTATAGGGTTTATATAGAAGTAATCTATTATCTAGTAGTACTTCTTATAAGTAAGATACTTTAGCTTATTATCCTTCTAATAATTAGAAGTTCTTAAAGTTATAGCCCTCTATATTAAAGTTATTACTTTCTTATCCTCACCCTACTAAGTAAGAAAGCTTAATCCCTTTACTAACTTTATTAGAGGTTTAGATAGAGTTAGCTAGTTTAGATAAAATATATAAACCTAATAGTAAAACTTATAAACCTAATCTATACTTATAATCTATTTAGGAGTAGCTTACTCTATTTTATTCTCTTATCCCTTATTTCTATAGTTATTATCTAAGAAGGAAAAGGTAGCTCCTATATAATATTCTAGAGCGATTTCTTTAATAATATTAGGGAAATTAGATACTTATATAGTAGAGCTTATTAAGGATAGAGTCTTAGCTTATATAGCCTCCTCTAGGATCTCCTAGTATATAATTAATTATTTAGATAACTAGGATCTCTTAATTAAATAGAGATAGGTATTATATCGCTATAGAATATAATATTATTTTATTTAATTATTAAGTTAAAGTCACTTTTATAGAGCCTTAAGGATTAATTAAGCGTTAGGTTTATCAATAACTTGACTTAAGTAAACCTAGTTAATTAACGTTATAATATCTTTACTAAGCTTTACCAAGTCATCTCTAATATACTTATATCCCTCTAACTAGCCTTAATACTATAATTTAATAATTCAAGCTTTATTATCAAATAATATATGATTATTATCTAAAAGGATAAGGTTAAGCTTATTATTAGTAATAGTCTTATTTAGATTAATATAATCTTTAACTCTATATTAATTAGTAGTTATTATAATATAGCTATACTATTTAACCTAGTTATTATTACTTTATAAGCGAGGGGTATTAGTATTTATATTATCTAAGCTTATTTCAAACTCTTATTTAGCTAATTAGATAAGGGATTTATTATTAATAAGGAGGGGGCTTATTCTAGCTTTTCTTCTAATAATAAGTAATTTTTTAATAATATTAGATTTAGAAGAGCCGAGCTAATCTCTTTAGAGTTCCCTAGCTTATTATTCTTTTATTATAAATACTAGCTATATTACTTAGCTAAATTAGATATTAGGGTTATAATAACTTTAGTTATAGGATTATAAATTGCTTTATTAAGTAATAGCTTTTATAGATCATTAGAAAACGACTTTATAATGAAAATACTCTTATTAGAGATTAAGTAGGCTTATAACTATTAGGTAATAATATAGCTAGCGATTATAATATAAGACTTGATATATTAATATATATATATATATAACTAGCAAAAAGGGTCTAAATTAGCCTATATATATAAAAATTCAGTGTTAATATGTAATTAATACAAATAACCCATATTTAGGCGTAAACCCATATCCCTGAACATCCGAGCTATGCATACCTCGCTTAGTGCGATGTGTGGGTCCGACATATCCCCGAACTCTGCGAGTCGGGCACAGCGCTGACTCAGACCTCGCAAGGCCATCTCTACTTAGCATCCAGGATCATTATTCCCAGGACTGCGGGAACCTACCCGCGCAACGACATCACCTTATTCTACTATATTCCCCACTTCGCTGGGCTACGCTAGGTTGGCAAAGAAGTCGTTGACGAGCCGGGTAATCGTCTCAGCCACGAAAACGACGTCATCTTCTGACAGCGTGTATGGAGGAGCAACGATGATGTGATCTCCCACTATGCCATCCGCCGTTCCAGATCCTGGATAGACCAAAACGCCATACGCGTCTGTCAACCCCAATTCGTTGATAGCTGACGCGATATGCATGTGGCTGGGCCACGCCTCCTTAGTCTCCTTATCACGGACAAACTCGATGCCCCAGAAGAGACCTTTGCCGCGGATATCTCCAACGTAAGGGTGGTCGCTGAGATTATCCATCAAAAGGCTTGAAAGAAGCTGGCCCATGCTCCGCACTTTGGCAACTAGAGCATCCGATCTGATGATCTGTTGCACTTCAAGGGCTGCCGCACAAGCAATTGGGTGGCCTTGGTAAGTGTGGCCATGGACGAAGGCACTGCGTCCGTTACTCTCATACTGCCTGGTTTACGGAGACGCTGACGTACCTGGTTCCTCTTTCCAGCACCTCGATAACTCTCTTGCTGACAAGAACGCCTGCAATCGGCTGATAGCCTCCGGCCAACCCCTTTCCGATCGTCTGGATGTCCGGTACCACTCCTTCAGCTTCCCACGCGTGAAGCGTTCCACTACGACCCATACCACTCATGACTTCGTCCATGATGAAAAGGGCGCCATGGCGATCGCAGACAGACTTCATGGCTTTGAAGTAACCAGGAACCGCGGGAACACATCCAAGTGCCTGCGCAAGTGATCAGTGTTCGTGTCAAGAGAAGTGTGACGCCTTTGACCTACCGCTCCGACAACTGGCTCCGCGACGAATGCGCACACGTTCTTGGGTCCCAACCGAAAAAACTCGTCCTCAAGCTCCTTGGCGAGTCTCGCCACATAAGACTCGTCTGACTCTCCGGCCCCTTTGCCTCTGTAAGCAAAGCATGGTGATACATGCGAGACAACGTTGTCCAGCAGCATGGGCTTGAAGTTGGCTCGCCTGGCAACATGGCCGCCCATTGATAATGCACCCAGTGTCGTCCCATGATATGAATTTCGACGGGCAATGAAGAAATGCCTTTGGGTCTCTGCTGGCTTTTTCTCCAAGAAGTACTGTCGAGAGAGTTTCATCGCCGCCTCCATAGCTTCCGACCCTGAGGTTTGTAAGTCTTAAAGCTCTCATGGATGGCACCGATTCGCTAAAACGTACCGCTACTGACAAGGTAGGCTCTTGACATGTGGCCGTTGGTGGTGTCGACGAGAAATTGACATAGCTGCTCGCATACCGGGGTCGTGAAGAAGGTCGAAGGGCTATAAGCGATACTGCCGAGCTGGGTGACCATGGCTTTTATTACTCGCTTATTGCCATGACCGAGACATGCGACAGCGGCGCCTCCGGATGCATCGAAGATTTTCCTACCGCCTTCAATAATGTACCAGTTGCCCTCACCGCCCACGGTGCGAAGGAACTGACTCTTCAAGTCACGATGGAGCATGGCCGACTTGCTCGCGTCCGTGGACTCGACGGAGTCTAGCGGTTTGCGAACCATTTTCACCGCAGCAGAGTGTGAGAAGGGCCGGGAAGTCCTCGCGACAGTCAGTAGTACGTAGATCGTGACTCGGAGAAGATTGAGGGTCTCAAGCCAACTTATAATAGAATACCAAAGGTGGCAATGGGGTATAAGCTGTGTGTAGTCACAATGACATTGTCATCACAAGAGCCGCCGACGGGCATCGATCGATCCCTTTTGTGGTGAAGGGCTCCGGTCTCGTTGCCGACGTAGATGGGTAAATGATGCTGAGCCGGACATCGAACCTGTGAGCAACAGATTTCGACAAGAGCCGGGGCCGTCAGTGTGCCTAAACCACTACGGTACTGCTACCCCCTCAAACCCTGGTTCACGTCCTGCGGTATAGTATAGCGCGCAACGCAGGGAGTACACAATACTACACATTGTCGATGCGAGCCATGGTCGAGACCGTGGTGGTGGGATGTGGTGGAGGGGCATCCGCGCTAGTGGGGGAAGGAGGGGCATGGCCTTGGAGAATAAAGTTCAGGGAATGTAAGCCATAGGCACGTGACCCTCAACGCCATTATGTACCATGCAGCCACAGTACTCCTAGCTACCAATCCATCCTTCATACAACCCACAAACCATGACAGTCATCTTCCAGCAGCTCGTGAGTCGTAGTAGCTTGTACATCACGCTGCGCCCGGAGCCAGCCCCCTTGACTAGCGAGCTTGGTCACATATGGAGACTACCCTGTTCTAGAGAGAGCACATCCACTTGTGCCGCACATCGACTTGTGCCGTACATCGGCAAGCCGACAACGCACTTCATCACACAGAATCCTACCGCTATAGGCCTAGAATGAGTAGCTATTCAGCCATTATGAGATGGCAAGTGCTGCCTTGGTTGAGGGCGCATATTGATGGCAGAGTACTTGAAGAACAGTAGTTCGGGACGGCGTGACGGATTCCGATCCCTAGCCGCTGGGCACGGAGTCGAGCATGCGGAATATGGAAGGCAGGAGAATGGTGCCGGATACTGTCCCTGCAGTCATCGAGCTACCGCCGCTAACTCTTGTACTACCCACGGGCCACGGCTGGGTTTTTGGTGGTAGACTGTGGCTTGATTTTCAAGTCACCCGGGCCATCAAATACAACCTTGGACCGGTAAAGGTGGTCAGTGGAGCTTCGCACCGGGTCGGTGTGATGTCTTCGATGCTCGGGATGCCGACAGACATCGGGCCGGCCCTCAAGTTGTGCGTTTTCGTCACCCGAAACCCATAACGCTTCCGATATTGTGAAAGTCATTACAGTGTGAAGAATACCCGCGTCGGATAAATAAGTAAATGAACCGACGGATGACAGCGTGCTCTTCTTCCCAGTGTCGACCGTGGCAAGGTGGCAGAGAGCGACAGGGATCACCCGCGGTCTGTCTGGCAGTCTACGGAGGGACTGGAACCAACATCTGAAGAGCTTACCGTCATTCCTGATAACTAATTCATGCCTATGTCTAGGCCAGCTCTGAATTCCTGCTCTCAGTCTGCCACTTTGGGCGAGCGGCAGTAAAGTCCCAATGAGAAGGCCATTTCTTACACAACCAGGATTGCCGATCGACTACCGGTCCAACTATGTATACGCCCGCTAAGTAGGAATACGACGGTGTATACCTACCTGAGGGCTCGGAAACGAGCTCTCAACCATGAGACCAGACCAAGGTCCCGCCTCGTATCTGCGACGTGCCTGCGGGAAGGCGACGGCATGCCAGGATACCCCTAACCAGAGCTATAGGTGGAAGAAACCCAAGCAATCCCACGGCAGTCTTTACACTAAAGTAAGGCGGTAGTAGGCAACCGCTGCAGTGACTTGCAACCACGTGTCTGGCATAGGTAACCTGAACACCGTCGTTTGACATGCCAACATGAGGTTGTCTGCAGGCGTGACATTTCTCGTCCGGCGAAGCGCGTCGTTCTCGCAACGAAGAAAGGGTTCAGAGTAGCACACACGACGGCTGCGCTGTGGATTTCGCTGAGACTACTCGATGATGCCAGGGCTAATATGGCACAGCCGAGCCAAGATGGCCTGGATGGCCTGGATGGCCTGGATGGCCTGGATGGTCTGGATGGCCCAAGATGATGCAGCCATCCTTCTGGACGACGGCGCGTCTTCTGGGAGAGATGCAGAAAGGTGTGACGAGAGACCATGTATCTGCTGAGACGCTGCATACAGTGCTTGCAAGCAATGCAGACACGCATGGAGAGCATGCACCGTATTTTTCGGAAATTCGAGCCCGGCTGGGATAGGTGAAGTTTGGGCAATAACCATTCAGACGATGGGCCGACGATGTCGCTGTAGCAATGCCAGCGGATAATGACGAGCCGGCTGGGAGATTTGGAATCATCGACGGGCCATGCGAGGCGATGATAGGATTCCCGTTCGGTCAAGATAGACGGGTCTATGCACAGCCATACTTGACACATGACTTGAGTATGCAGCGCCGCACGGGCGCGAAGTCCCTTATGTAATAAATTCAATTAACGCATCCTCTTATGTGTCGCGTCAAGTCGCGTCGTGGAAAAAAGGAGTTGTGGGGTTGATTCCCATGGCGTCAATCCAATTCGTGCACCGCGTCTTTTCTCGTGCAGCCTCCCGTCCTTCGCATCGGTCCGCTTCACCTCTCCCCCTCAACACCATCGCAGGAATCTCCGCCTGCAAAATTCTGCGACTCCAAATTGTGATGTCGATTGACTTCTTTTGATACCCTTTTAACACCCTCTCGTCTTCTCGTCTTATTCTCGGCCATATTTCGGTTCTCTGAGTCCCCCCACCTGCCACAAAATGGACTCGTTCATGCTGCAAGATGCAGCCGCCTTGGACCGTGTACGAGCGGCCCAAGAGTTTCTCGACCCTCGTACGTCTCCTCCCGCTTGCGTCGCCATTTGTCTCCGCGTTTTGTCTGGTGTCGTATACTGATATGTGTAGAAAATGACTCTCAGGGACGCAGCTATCGGTCGGCGATCATCACCATGCTGCAGAGGAATAAGAGGAGGCTCATCGTCAATCTCGATCAACTTCGCGCTCACAACCAAGAGCTTGCCGCAGGAGTGCTTGAACAACCTTTCGACTACACTCTAGCATTCAACCATGCTCTCAAGCAGATCGTCAAGACTCTACCAGACTCGGGCGACGCTGAGAAACTGAACGATGTGTCGTATTACTGTGCGTGGGCTGGCAGCTTTGGACTGAATGCATGCAACCCCCGCACACTGTCATCCCAGCACCTGAACAGCATGGTCTCCCTCGAAGGCATCGTCACTCGATGCTCCCTCATTCGGCCGAAGATCGTCAAGAGTGTTCACTACAACGAGAACAGGGATGTTTTCCATTTCCGAGAATATCAAGATCAGACCATGACCAACGGGGTCACCACGTCAAGCGCCTACCCCCAAGAAGATGACGAGGGAAACCCTCTCACGACGGAGTATGGCTTCAGCACTTACCGGGACCACCAGATCATATCTATTCAGGAGATGCCCGAGCGTGCTCCCGCCGGTCAGCTGCCCAGGGGCGTGGATGTGATCCTCGACGACGATCTCGTGGACGTGGTGAAGCCTGGTGATCGCGTGCAACTCGTCGGCATCTTCAGGACCCTTGGAAACAGAAACACAAACCACAACAGTGCTCTGTTCAAAACGGTCATTGTTGCGAATCACATAGTCCTTCTGTCTTCAAAATCAGGGGGCGGCGTTGCCACACACCACATTACGGACACCGACATTCGAAACATCAACAAGATTGCCAAGAGAAAGAACCTCCTTCAATTGCTCTCCCAGTCTCTGGCCCCCAGCATTTACGGTCATGACCACATAAAGAAGGCAATCCTATTGATGCTTCTTGGTGGGGTGGAGAAGAACCTGGACAACGGCACTCACTTGAGAGGTGACATCAACATTCTGATGGTGGGAGACCCATCCACCGCCAAGTCCCAGCTTCTTCGATTCGTGTTGAACACGGCACCGCTTGCAATTGCCACCACTGGACGTGGCTCCTCCGGTGTTGGTTTGACGGCTGCCGTGACTTCAGATAAAGAGACGGGGGAGAGGCGACTGGAGGCAGGAGCCATGGTTATGGCCGACCGTGGAGTCGTGTGTATTGATGAGTTTGACAAGATGTCTGACATTGACCGTGTTGCCATTCACGAAGTCATGGAGCAGCAGACCGTCACCATTGCGAAAGCCGGAATTCACACATCTCTGAACGCCAGATGCAGTGTTGTCGCTGCAGCCAACCCCATTTTTGGCCAGTACGATACGCACAAAGACCCGCATAAGAACATTGCTTTGCCCGATTCCCTTTTATCACGTTTCGACCTGCTCTTTGTGGTCACCGACGACATCGAAGACACTCGAGACAGGCAGGTTTCCGAGCATGTGTTGCGTATGCACCGATATCGCCAAGCCGGAACTGAGGAAGGCGCTCCAGTACGTGAGAACGGCAATCAAGCCCTTGGTGTCGCCCTCAGCAACCAGGCCGAAGTCCAACGGCCTACTGATGTATTTGAGAGGTACGACGCAATGCTTCACGCTGGTGTCACTGTAACGTCAGGCCGTGGCTCCAACAAAAAGCCCGAGGTGCTGAGTATTCCGTTCATGAAGAAATATGTTCAGTACGCCAAGAAGATCCAGCCTCAGCTTACGGAGGCTGCCAATGATCGTATAGTTGATACTTTTGTCGGCCTGCGCAACGACGAAATGGAGGGAAACCAGCGACGAACAAGTCCTCTCACTGCCCGTACTTTGGAGACGCTCATTCGTTTGGCCACTGCTCATGCCAAGTCTCGCCTTTCCCGCACCGTTGAAGAGCGCGACGCACTTGCTGCGGAGGCTATACTGCGATTCGCCATGTTCAAAGAGGTTGTCGAGGACGAGTCAAGAAAGAAGCGGAGGAAGACCCAGACTACCGAGTTTGCGTCGTCCAGTGAGGAAGGCTCCGATAGTGACGATGATGACACGAACTACAGAAGCGCCACAGCGCGGACTCCTGCGTCGCGAACAACACGGCCTACAAGAGGCGTTGCTCGCCCTCGGACGACTACTGGCACGCAAGCCCAGAGCAGCAATAGTGCCAACAACGGCATCATTGACAATGGGGAGGACAGCGAAGAGGAGCAACCAGCACCTGCCGAGTCGGAAGAGATCTATGACGCGACGCCGAGAAGGTCTCGGCGTTCTGGCCGTGCTGCAGCTTCGAGCGTAGCTTCGCATACGCAGACATCCTTTGCTTCATCTATGCCGTCATCCCAGTTGCCATCACAGACACAAGACGAACAGGAAGAGGACGAGCTCGCTTCCGGCACAGCGGGTCTTGCCATTGCGGACAAGCCCATCAGCACTTCTCGACTGGCAACCTTCCGAGCCACCCTCGGTCAGCTACTCAACACGGCTTTATTCGAAGATGACTCGGCCAGCGTCGACGCCATCGTCGAATGCGTAAACGGCAAGCTTGGCCGAGGCAGTGGCGGCGCATTCAGCAAAGAAGAAGCAGTGAAAGCTCTGAAGAAGATGGATGACACTAATCAAATTATGTACGTCCCCTTCATTGCTTGCCAGCGGTCCGAATTCAGCTAATCTGAGACAGGTATACGGATGGAGAACTTGTGTACAAGATCTAATGGCGTGGACACCGGATGGAAGGCTGAATGGATGACAAATCCTAACTGGCGTTGGGATTATAGCGGATGGGCGGCGTCCATGACAGGCATCCTTGAATGACGAACATGAAACTACGGACAGTTAGCTATCGAGAGGAAAGGATAGAATCAGAGAAAACCCAGTCGTCATTTTGCCTATTCTCTTGATTCTGTGCCTTTCTTGACACATCAAAAGTGCCTATCTAAGTCATGTGCGCGTTTGTTCGTCCATCGTGTATGTTTACTGCAACCGGGCCTGAAATTCAGCAAGTCGGTCTTCTACTCGGACTCCATTCCACGTTTCGTTCCCATCCCCATCCTTGTCCAACAAAGGAACGCCAACTTGCTCGATAGCGAAAGAGGCAGCCACACTGCCCCACACAGCAGCCTCCTCCACGCTCTTCCCCCTTGCAAGAGCAACAGCGAGACCGCCCAAGAAGGTATTGCCGCCGCCAGTTGGATCTACCACCTTCATCTTGTCCTGGTGGACGGCTGGGATCCATTGTTCTGTGCCTGCGTCGACCTCTATCTCCTCTCTGACGACGACACCTTCGTCATCTTGCAGGAGTCCTGCGAACAAGGCCTCCATATCAGTATCCGGCTGGAGGCCGCCCGTCGTATAATCCTTCTTGCGACGCTTCGTACCAGCACCATCACGTGTAGCAGGCTGGCGTTTACGGCCGCCGTTCCGGGCGACATAGCATCCTTTGTCTCCCGCGCGAACGACAAGGGTGAAGGACTGCAGCGGCATACTGGCAAGCAACTGCTCGCACGATCTCTCAACGGCAGACTTGGATATCTCACCTGTTTCAGGGTCCAACCCGTCGTCGCCCATGAAACCTGCTAGCTCTGAATGGTTCGGGCTGCAAATATCGACCAGGGGTAGAGTGTTCGTGCAGTTGAGGAGCTCACCGGGGGTGCATAGGTCAGGAACGGGTTCCCAGATAAAGATGGGTTTGAGATAGAGGTCAGGCGGGCACACGCGCTTGCGGGCTGAGGTAATGTCGGCCACCAGGTCTCTGCATCTGGCTGGAGAGCAGATGAGATGGAAGGATTTGGAGAGAAGAAGGTGAGGAGTCAGATCGTTGGCGGCGAGGCGCTTCTTGGGTGTCGTGTACTTAAAAGCCCGCTTCTCAGCCGTTTCGTAGCCGTTCCAGCCACGGGTAGTCAGGCGTTCTGGATCGTCTCGGAAAACAACCGTCGTCTCCCACGTGCTGATGAGGTCAGTCAGGGACGACGGAAAGTCGGAGCCCCGATCGACGATCCAGCCTACGGCAGAGGATTCAGGCGGCGAGGAGAAGAGGCGGGCTCCAAGGGCACCGTATGATCCGGCACCGCCAAGGATATCTTGCACGGGCGGCGTTGGTGAGAGGAAGTGAATCTCATCTATCGGCGGGAGGATCAGTTGATCTGTGTGAAATAGATTCTTTCTAGAAGTGGTCGATTTACCAATGATGAACATGCCCAGAGTCACAAAGTCAATTGGAGGTAGCGCAGCGACCTCATCCTCAGTGAGACATTGCTCGGCAGCTCTCTGTAAGTCTTCTTCGGCCATGGCATTGGACGTCGCTGGAGGCCGTTCTGCGAGGGGCGGGGGACTCGATACAGGTCTGACTCACATCCAGAAAGATGCTGCGATGAGTTGGTGCTCTTGCTTTGGAGGGCCGAGATGGCCAAGTTCTGTTGGTGACACCAAAATTTGTTCGTTCCTCACTGTTGGGGATGCGGCTGCTCGCGCGATCTGTGCTCCGTCTGCGCGTTGCTTAAATTTGTGAGTGCAGCAGCTACACTGAGGAAGCCGAGGTGACAGCAGCTGCAAGACGAGCGGAGCAGACCGCCGGGGAGTATGTAATAAGACAAAAGTAGCAGATCGAGACGCAGGTTCAATTGCCACATTTATTCGAACGAGAAAGAATGCACATTCAACTCCGAAAATGGTATGATTAGATATGTAGCCATGCGTTATCCAATCCATCAACTGCCCTAATCAAGGGACTGTTAAAGTGGTATCAATGTTGTTGTTTGACAACGTGAGTCGAGCAGCAATATGGCTTACGCATTATGGACAGGGTAAGCCTGCAACTCCAAGTGTGAGGCGACTCCGTTTTCGATAGGGTTGTGGTCCAAACCTGGAAGGTGGCTCGGGACGGAACGCACATAAGACGTAGAATTAGAGCTCTGTGAGAGTGTGTTCGTTTCGAGACGAGATGAGGTGACGGGAGACAGTTCGCCTCACCCGAGGACCCGCGTTGACGGTGAAACAGCGCAATCAATATTCATAGGGGTAAGAAATCATGGATATCAGGCAAACAGCTTCGAAATACTCGACGCTAATATGGAGAGTGAAAATGAGATGGCAGACACGAAGACCCCGGGGACTAGAAGAATAAGCGAGGCTTCATTCATCCTGTGGAACCAGAAAGCCTTCTCAGGCAAGCAGATATAGTTTGCGTAAGGTACCTTAGGTAAATGGTGAAGGTTGAGCTTCCTGTTGCGTCTCGGCAAGCGTTCACATGGGTTCTCCAGGCATCACTTAGTCTTTATGTATGTTAGTAGGAGCTATTGCTATACGCTACGACACGCAGCCTTCCACAGGTAAGGTAGGTATCTCAGGCTGGCAGCTCACGTCTAGCCACCAGAGGTTGGTAGACATGCCTGATCCATGCATAAAGTACCGACCTTAATGCACGGGTAGGTAAGGTAGAAGCCCCAAGAGCCCCACTTAAGCTCTAAAACATCCAGCTATTTAGGTTCCTAAGGATATACCTCTATAGAGATTAAATACATTAGCATCGTTCTATACTAATTAATCTAGATATTATATTTAAAAGTTATTATTTAATTATTTAATAAGTAATATTTATAGAAGATAATATATATAGCTCTAGTAACTATTAAGAAATAATAAGATCTTATATTAATAAAGCTAAGACCTAAAAGGAAGGTAAGGAGAAGCTTCTTTACTAGTTTAGATTTATAGACATAAAGTCTTAATAGGACCCTAATAAGGATCTTTATAACCTAGTTATAATATTTTATATTCTATTTAAATAAAATTAGAATTCTATATATATATATATATAAGAATACTATAGGTATATCTTAATAGTTTCTATTATAACCTTATAAACTTTAAATAAACTTTAATAAATAACTATAGTATAT
The DNA here is from genome assembly GCA_026260285.1 of Colletotrichum sansevieriae. NCBI lineage: Eukaryota > Fungi > Ascomycota > Sordariomycetes > Glomerellales > Glomerellaceae > Colletotrichum > Colletotrichum sansevieriae. Next base: position 31,106 of record JAOQIF010001000.1, read on the forward strand.
ATAGTTATATATCTATATAGTATATCTTTAATAACACACTAATAACTATGAAACATAAATAATAA
>JAOQIF010001001.1:0-30129 GCA_026260285.1 Colletotrichum sansevieriae
TATTCTAGCTTCCCTTAAGCGCGCTAGTTATAGGGGCTATAATATAAGAATATCTTATAATAAACTTATAGTAAAAGTTATAGAAACTAAGGAATACTTAGATATCTCTAAAAGACTTTAGCACTAGCTATTTAGTAACTGCTCGGACTCTATCCAGGTCTATCCTAATACTATCTTAGGTAATATAGAACCCTAGAAAATCTACTTCTATCTAGTAGAAGTTATACTTCTTTAGTTTTATAAATAGCTTAGTAGCCCTTAGGTAGTATAGGATAGCATAGAGGTCCTTAGTATATTATTCCCTTATATCTAAGTAGATTAGAATATTATCTAGGTATATAATATAATAGGTATCTAGAAGGTTAGCGAGTATTTAGTAAATATATACTTAAAAAGTTGCTAGGGTATTCATAAGCCTAAATAGCATTATAGTATACTTAAAGTACTTATATTATATTCTAAATACTATTTTCTACCTATCTGCCTTATTAATTATAATTTAGTAGTATACCTCGCTTAAGTTAATCTTTGAAATGAATTTCACTCTAGCGAGCTTATCTAGAAGCTTGCTAATTAGTAGTAGAGGATAATAGTTCTTTATTATGATTTTATTTAATCCCCTATAGTCTATATATAGTTATAGGCTTCTATCCTTCTTAGGTATAAATAATACTAGTACTCCCGTAGAGCTAGTTAAGCAGCGTATATAGCCTGCTGCCTCTATATCCTAGATATACTTAGCGAGCGTTCGTAACTACTCTACTAATATAGGGTATATTAGTTTATATAGGGGTTCCTTACTAGGTTTTAGTTTAATATAGTATACTACTCCTTTTAGCTTTAGAACTTTCTTTGTATTCTCCTTATTAAAAATATTAGTAAAGTCTTTAAGTTCCCTAGGAATCTTCTTCTCCTACTTATTATCTAGTAAGTATTTGCCTAAGGACTTTATATCCTTCTTATTAGAGCTTATAGCGCTTATTAGATATATAATATAAGCTTATTAGCTATTCTCTATAATCTCTTAGATAATTACCTCTAGCTTAGCGAGTAAGAGGGGTTTATATAACTAAGTATATATATAGGTATCTATATAAATACCTTCCCGTTCTATTAAGTTATTAGATAGAAGGATATCTCCTGCTCTTTTAAAGCGAGGGCTTATAATAAAAGCCTAGCGAATCTTCTATAGGTAACCCTAACTATCTATAAGGAAGAATATAAGCTAGTAGACCTTGCCTATAGGCATAGGCCTTCCCTAGAAATCCACTAATTCAGGGGTTATAATACTAATAGCCTCCTTTAGTTAGAGCCTCTTAACGAGGTCTTCTTATATAACGTCTATTATTATATAGGTATCTATATTAACCTCTAGTTTGACTTCGCTAGATACTCGGAGTGCTAATACCTATCTCTTAATAGTCTATCCTATTAGAACCGAGGTGATTTCTAGCGTAGTGCCCCTCGGGGTTATATTAATACTTACTTATTTCCTAAGTCTTTAGTATTAGTTATACTAAGTATTATAATTGCACTTATCCCGCCCTGCCTTGGGTTTAGGTTCTAATTACTATTTATTAGCTGCGCACGGGGTTTAGTATAATTAGGAGAGATATAGCTATACTTCTTATAGTTATAGCATTAGGGTCCTTAGGAGTTAGTAGATATACTACTAGCGCTAGGCGTTATGCGAGCATCTACTAAGTAGTTATTCTAGGATAGGGTCTCTAGGTAGCGATCTCTTAAGTCTATTAACCTAGGGGGTTATAAGCTGCTCTTATAAGAGTAGTCTAGAGAGCCTAAGTATAGCTGCTTATATAACTTGGAATAGCTAGTAGACGTTCCCCTATATCTCCCTTCTATAATCTCTTATAATCTCTATATATATAGGGCGATAGTATACGTATTAGTGCGGTTAATATCCTACTTAAAGAGTTTATCCTTTAGGGTCCTAATAAAGCCCTAAAAGAAGGTATATACCTTTATATTACTTATACTTAGCTCGCTAAGTACTTAGTTAATAGACTCTTATTAAGCCTAATATATAATTAGTTTCTTATTATCTTTTTAGTAGTACTATCTTAGAGTATTATAGTAGTTCTATTCTTAGAGCTTAGGTATAATATGCTACCCTCTTATAAAAATTCTAAAGTCTTCTTATTTAGGGTCTATCTAGTTCTCCGACTTATCTATAAGTATTTGCTAATAATTCTACTATTCTATTTATAAGGTATGCTCTATTATACTTAAAGCTTACTAGATATACTAGCTATTAGAGTAGCTAGGGCAGTGCTTATAAGCCTCTTTAACTATAACGAGCTAATCTTCTCTTATTATACTAGTAGATTTGCTAATAAGGCGCGCTATATTATAATTCAGGGGTTTTTTATAAACCTTAGGCGATTGCTTAGCAGGAGCTCGGTTGCTTAACGTAGTAGTAATTAGCTCCTATTAGTTAGCTATTATAGTTATAATCTATTATATTAGTACTTAGCTAGTTGCTTTATCTAGCCTTCTAGCTTAGGCTAGCCTATTAGCTATAGCTATGGATATCTAGCCTATTAGCCCGTCCGGTTTATAAGAAGGGGTCTTATATACCCTATTCTCCTATATATGCTTAGTATCTATATAGCGAGTATTTAGCGTAGGTAGCCTGTTCTCTTCGGGGCTCCTAGCCTCGCTTAAAGTATAGCTTCTTGCCTCCCTTTATTAGCTCGTATTATTTTCTAATTACTTACTAGGGTTAGCTTCCTTATAAAGGTTTATATAAGCTATTTTGCTCTACTCTTAGCGAATATTAGGCGTAGGCTTTTTAGCTTAATTAGTAGGCATTGCTCGGGTATATAATACTATTATTATTATTAACCTTCCTAAAGCAAGGTAGAAGCAAAAGAATTATAAAGATATTAAGGGGCTAAGAGCTATAGTTAGGTTAAACTAATAGTAGAAGCACCTAAAAGATAGGGTCTATATTATTACGCTACTTTTACTTGCTTCTTCTAAGATCCCTTATTTCTAGCCTTTAGCGAGTATTTACTAAGTCTTCGCTATAAGGGTTCTATGCCCTAGACCTATAGGCCTCTCTATCCCTTCGGCTTGTAGTAGCTGAAGCATCTCCGGCTTCTCCAGTCTGGGTATCCAGTCCCTTACATAGTACTAATATCTTTAAGGATTTATTATAAGTTATAAGTATACCTAGTACTTTATAAATTAAGAAGGGGTAGAGATATAAAGACCTATTTATGATAGAGCTTCTTATACTTCTAGCTATAAGAACTTATTAAGAAAGACCTCTTTAGTTAAGGAGTTATCTCTTATATAGTAGTATTTATAATATCTCGCTAGAAGGTTAACCTTTTAAGTTAAGGAGTTATCTTATATAATAGCTTTTATAATACCTTACTAGAAGGTTTAGCGAGGGTATTATTATAAGAGCCTTAACAGCCTATTTAGCTCTAATATAATTAGCCCTAGTATAGTATATATCTAACTTTATATAGTAATATTTAGAGGGTTTAGTCCTAAGTAAGAATATAAAGGGTTCCTATATTATTTTCTTTAACTAGTAGAGGGTATGAGTTAAAATACTTATATAGTATTTCCTAAATTATACCTATAAATTAGGTGAATTTATTATAATCTTTTTATAAAGGGGCTATAGTGTAACTCCGAACTTAAGAATATATACTTCTAGCTCTAAAAGATTTATGTATTAGTGTTCTATTAATTGCTAGTACGAGCTCTTTCAGCCAGTATTAGTGAGGTCTGGAATTTAAGGGACCCTCGACCCACTATCACTACGTCCTTCTATCCACCCTCTACCCCCTTTCACCCTACCCACTTCCTTCGCGTCTATATAGTATATTGCTCACAGCCCAAAGACAAAATAGTCCAAACTGGAGTCCCAGAACCTTTGAGTGGTTGATGACTCGTGACCCATGTGACGACTTTGGGCAGACAGAACGGACAGGCAGAATCTGCCCATTATTTCGAGATGGAGCCCTTTGGGGCGTCGAAAGAGGAAGACGGAACACCTCTCTAGACGACGCGTTCGTCCTCTGGGCGCAATACCCATGATACCCTGACCCATGACCCAGGCGGCCCCCTCCCGATTCTCTACTACAGTCGGTAGTCTCCAGGAAAGGGGACCCGCCTTGGATCATCTTGCGGATAACATCCACCTGGCCTGCCTGACCGTGCGCATGCCTCTCAGTCACTCCAGACACGACTCTAGACCCTCCTCTACCAGGGCCAGGAGGGAATAGTGACTTCGGAACGATTTCATGACAGAACAAGTAAGAAAGAAACCCTTCGACGAAGAAGATGTACGCAGGACGGGTGGCGCCGCTGCCGCCCTCCTCCTGCCGGCTGCGCCCGTTAGCGCGCCCGCCCACGCCGCTCGCTGCCTGGGCGCAATGAACAGCAGTCCAACAAACGACTTCTTCTTTCCACCCCTCTGTTCCCTCGCTCGTTCGACCCCGTCCAATCTTTTTCCAGTTACGTCTTGGCCTTCTCCTCCCAGTGGATGGGAAGATTGTGACGTGTAGCTTTGAGAAGGGGGCAGACCGGTTTCCTCTTAGAGCATCGAGACTGGGGCAGGCAAGGCCTGGCGCGATATTGGCGAGGGTGGGGGTTCGGGTGAGGTGGTGTGTGTGTATTACTACACAGTAAGTGGTAAGTGATGACTATGCTAGCAGATCCAGGTCCAATACCTCCCATGCTGCGCCATTTCCCCATCCGTGCTCTCTTTTGAATCCACTTGAGGTATCCTGGGCAGAGTGGGCAAATTAGGGAGCCCCGTTCTCCTCCTCCCCTTCTGATGCTGGAGACGAACGGCTTGGGTGAGGAAATGATGGTGTGTCAGTTCAGGGGGAGAGGGCAGACAGAGGCAGTCACGACGGAATGTGACGAGACCTCGACGAGGGCTGCTGGAAAGGGCGAGGATTAGCGATACGGTTGGGAGGATATCATAAAACCACCAGCAGCACGGGACAGGTACACATACACATGGTGCAAAACGTAAAGCCCGCAGCACATTTGCAATAAACCATTCCGGTTCTTGTTTTTCAAGTTGTATTCTGCGGGGAAACAAAAGCCTTCAATCTCCATCTTCGCGAGAAAAGTTCCAATCTGTGAGCGTTTTTTGTGTGTCTCTCTCTCTTCTCGTCTCCTCCAAGGAAAAGGGGGCCTCACACTACGTCTGTCCGTCTGCCTCAGGAACCTCCAGTACGAAAGGAAAAGCTTAATCACCTTCTTTGCCCTCCAGCCTGGGGCCCCCCGTCCTCCATATCGCATATCATACAATTCAGCTTTTTACAGAAACCACACGGAAGCTTTTTCTTCTTCCTTTAAGGAGAATTTTCTTGATTTCGGGGTTTGGAAAATTTGCGAGGGTTTTTGAATTTCTGTGTTTGTGCTGGAGGCTTCCCATCCTCTAGCCTGTGGCGCAATCTTTAAGAGTTGTTTCTTTGTGTTGGTACTGAGGTTGTCTCTGAAGTACTTCTAGGATGCATATCAACCTGTTTCCCTCCATGCGAAAGAATAGAGATCGGCGACAGCCCGTGTCTGTGATAAGATGCAATATTCCAATCAACCAGAACCATTTAAGCCGTAGAATCATTAGTCGGCGTATTAGGATAGTGAAAGATAAAGGCGAACCGAAGGCATAATCGGATGCCTCTTCAATTCGTTCACTGTTGGTTTCCAGAAACACCCGGTCCAGGGGTTCTCGGTGACCAAGAAGGTGACTTGTGAAGCAATGTCAGCAAATTGCAATATTCAGTGGCTCAATTATTTACTTACAGTTGGGGAGTAGCTGGGGCTGGTGGGAGACTGCTGCGCCGCGGGAGTTCGTCCCTGGAAGCTCGGGCTCGTAGGGGAGTACGCGTCCGGCGAAGTTGGCGACCATGTCGGCGACGCAGGCGAGTACGACGGTGACGTGGGACCAGCCCCATGCAGGTTGGGAGATGCCGGGCTGTAGTTGGGACTGGCGGGCGAGTAGCTTGGTGAAGTGGGTGAAGCATACTGTGCCGGAGACGTCGGGGAGTAATGTCTGGGCGAAGAAGGAGAAGCAGGCGAGTAGCTTGGAGACGTGGGGCTATAGTTCGGGCTCGCAGGGCTAGTGGGACGCAACATGGGCGAAGTTGGCGAGAATGACGGCGACGAAGGACTGAACTGCGGTGAGCTGGCGTAACGGCCGGCACTACCATCCATGAGCGGCGAAGTAGGAGAGTATCCCGCGTTTGGTGAGGATGGCGAGAAAGATCCGTAGCTGCTGAACGGCGATGTGGGAGATGTGCTGAACGGACTGGTTGGCCGTCCAGGACTCTGTGTTGAGTAAGGGTTCACAGACCCAAGACCAAGGCCACCGCCATACTCCGTGCCGAATCCAGCTGGAGAGTCTGAGCCAGCGCCGACAATGGGAGAGAAGTTGCCAGCGGCCGGAGAGCTGAGCGACAAGTAACCAGAGTCCGCCATAGGTGATCCGGAGTCGTACGGCGTCGCGGCACCGCCAGCCTCGCCACCTTTGACTGGCATGCCAGGCATGAGACCCATGCGTGAGTTGTCACTGATGACAGTCTCCAACATCTTCGGGTCAAGCAGAACCTCGAAGTGACCAGTACCCATAGGCGCCATTTGTCCAAGCATGACGTTTTCAGAAATACCTCGGCAGTCGTCAAGCTCACCAACAGCGGCGGCCTCCAGGAGAATTTCGACGGTTTCCTCGAAAGAGCAACGCATCAGAGCACCGGTGTCTGCTCGGTTGATACCGTGACGGGTAACGGCGGAAATCGTTCCCCTGTAGGTCATGACATCGCAAAGAAGAGCAAGATGTCTGTGGTTGACGTAGGAACCGTCGAAAGCCAACACCTGCGTCAATTCACGGACGAGAGCGGCTCTTGCTGCCTCGATACCGAAAACCTCGACGATCTGCCACAAGTGATTGGTGTAGGTACGCGTGGAGTCGACACCGTCCACAGATAAGACCTGACGCAGAGCAGTTCCGGAAGTATCCAGGTACCATTCCGAGCAGCGCTCGTCAGCCTTAGCAGCCAGCAGCGCTCCGTCCTCGGTCTCGATCAGCTTCACCTCCTTGTTCAAGAAAGCTCTCTCGATGCCCTTGACACCGCGAAGAGATAGGGTGTCGAGCAAGTGAGTCTCAAGTCTCTTCAACATGACATCGTCTTCCATCTTCTTCTCGCCATCTTCATCCTTGTCGTCGTTACCGGCGTGCATGGGACGAATGCGAATGACTTGCTCCTCAGCGTTGTTGTCACTAAAGATAACCGCGAGATCGTTGGGGTATTCCTCTTTGATACGTCTAGCGACATCCTCGACCGTGAGTTCCTTGTCAAGTAACTTCTGGCGGTCCAGAGTAAGACGAAGGAGCCATCTAGACTGGTCCTCCGCTCTGTCATGAGTCTCGTCAGGAATGAGGTAGTAAGACTCTACCATGTCCAAATCGTCGGGAATGTTGGTCGAGGTGATGATGGGGTCGTAGTAAATTTCCGTGACGGCTGTGACGGATCGTAAGGTTGTGTGCTCGACAGTGCTTCGAAGAGCTTTGGCAGCTTCTTGGCTAGCGTTTTCCTCGCCACTCAAGTAGACGACCATCGAGGGAGTCTTGATATTTTGAGCAAGGTTCAGAATTTCCTTTAGACGAGGCACACCCAAAGTGACGTTCTTGGATGAAACACCAGCAAAGTGGAAGGTGTTGAGCGTCATCTGCGTAGCAGGTTCACCAATGGACTGCGCCGCAATAACACCGACCATTTCACCAGGACTGACGAATGCTCGATCCCAGCGGGCTTCCAACTCTCCCAAAACGTGCTCGAAAGCCATCTTGTTCAAACGCTGCTGGCAAGCGATGCGCTTGAAAGCCAACCTTGAGCGGATCTGGGCCTTGAAGAGAATGGTGGCATTTCGGTCGGCTTCTCTGGAAATATCGTCATTGCCGCGAACGATAGTCATTCTGTTGAGCATTGCCTGCACAGCAGGAATGACATCTTGAGGCTTCAAATCACTTCGCTGGAAGTCCTCAACGGCGAACAGCTTCTTCGAAGTTTCCATCAAACGAACAATGTTCAAGGGAAGTTGCATGGACTCGTCGTCCCTCCTCTTGAAGTTGATAGCACGGACTTCCTTGCGATCAGCCAACAAAGCATCATACTCCTCGTCCAAGAGTTGCTGGACAGCAGGGTCCCCAGCAATCTCGTTACCGTACTCAAGCCAGTCAAGCTCCTCTGGCCTATTCTCATCCATGACGTCGAGGCGGAACCGGTCTGCAAACTTCTTGTGGGACATGTTCAGGTGGTCCATACGCTGCTTCTCGATGTAAATGGCATCCAGGCCATCCTCACCGTACAAGAATTGAAGGACATCGCCCAGGGAGTTCCTGACGGTGCCGTCGTATTTGGCGCTGACGTCTTCAAGGGCCTTGACGAGACGACGCTGAATATAACCAGTTTCGGCAGTCTTGACAGCAGTATCAATGAGACCTTCTCTACCAGCCATGGCGTGGAAGAAGAATTCACTTGGCGTAAGACCACGAAGGTAAGAGTTCTCAACAAAGCCGCGAGCCTCAGGTGAGTAGTCGTCCTTGGTGAAATGGGGGAGTGTGCGATATTTGAAGCCGAAGGGAATGCGCTTACCCTCGACGATCTGCTGTCCGACAAGTGCAGTCATCTGAGAAATATTGATGGAGGAACCCTTGGAACCGGATGAGGCCATGGTGACAGCGTTGTTCAAGTCCTTCAAACTCTTCTGTGTGGTGGTACCAGCCTTATCACGAGCCGTGTTGAGGGCCTTGGAGACCTTGCTTTCGAAAGTCTCACGAATGTTCATACCGGGCAAAGGCTCAAGCTCGTTAGCAGTAGCTTGCTGCGTGAAGGCCTCGACCTCAGCCTTGTGCTCGTCAATGTGAACCTGCACCTTCTCGATGGTCAGCTTGTCGGGAATCGTGTCGCCGATGCCGATGCTGAAACCGTTGTGGAGAAGCCAGTAGTTGACGACCTGTTGCACCCCGTTAAGGAACTTCATAGACGCCTCAGGGCCGTGCTCGTTGTAGACGATGTGGACGATACCACCACTAGCAGCACCAATATTCTTCTTCGAGAGCAGACCGTACAGGAGCTCACCAGATTGGATAAGAAGACCCTCGTCCTTAAGCGGGTTATCTTCTTTCGTATCCGGGGCGGTGTGCAAGCTGACAATGTTGGGAATCGCCATGCTCATGATCTGTTTACCCGTCCATCTTGGCCTTGGGCGCACGATGGCTGGTGGAGGAATTACACCATCCCAATTGGGCACCCAGAGCATGATGTTCATGACTGCCTCCTTGGTGAGGAAAACGTCACGACGGCAAAGCTTGTAGGCACCGGCAAGAGTATCTTGGACGATACCCATGAGAGGACCGTTTCTTTGCGGGGAGACGATGTTGATCGGAACCAGGCAAAGTTCCTTCACTTCGGCTCTTGTCTCCTCGCTCTGGGGAACGTGAAGGTTCATTTCGTCACCATCGAAATCGGCGTTGTAGGGCGAGGTGACAGACAAGTTGAGACGGAAAGTGGAGTAAGGCATGACGCGAACTCTGTGACCCATCATAGACTCCTTGTGTAGAGAGGGCTGACGGTTGAAGATGATGTAGTCACCAGTAATCAAATGACGCTCGACCTTCCAGCCATACTCTAGGGAAATTTGTCCGGCTCGGCGGTGGTGACGAAGATCAATTCTTGTACCATCGGAGCGAATGACATACTTGGCACCAGGATGCTCGTTGGGGCCGTTTTGAACCAGCTCGTGAAGCCTGCCAATGTTGTAGGGAGTGACGGTCTCAGGATACGTCAGGGTCCTTGCAATACTTCGAGGCACACCAACCTCATCGAGAGATAAGTTGGCGTCACCTGTGATGACAGTACGTGCTGAAAAGTCGACACGCTTACCCATCAAGTTTCCACGGAGACGACCTTCCTTACCCTTAAGACGGGCTCGGATAGCTTTGACTGGACGACCACTCTTTTGCAGCGCACGAGGTTGACCAGCGATGTCGTTGTCCATGTAGGTGGCGACATGGTATTGCAGGAGCTGCTCAAAATCTTGGGCGATATGAGCAGGAGAGCCTTCGCGGATGGCTTGCTTGACGTTGCTGTTGGCTCGGATGATGTCACCCAGCTTGTACGTCAAATCGTCTTCATTTCTTAGACCTTGACCGGTGCCGTCCATGGAAATACTGGGACGAACAGGCGGAGGCGGAACCGGAAGAACCGTAACAATCATCCATTCTGGGCGTGCGTACTCGAGGTTGAGACCCATATCTCTCAGGTCGTCATCGCTGATGCGGCGCAGAATGTTGTGAGCCATCTCGGGCGTGATTTGAGGCTCCTCCTTCTTCTTGACGCCATCCTCGCCGGAAGACTCGTATTTGGCGATCAGCTGCAAAGCCTTGTGCCGTACTCTGGGTTGGATGTTGCCGCAGCCGCCGTGATTGACAGGGGCCTGCTTCATACCCAAACTGTACTCTCCGTCGTCATTCTTGACTTCCTTAGTCTCGTTTTCGCAACGCGTCTTCTTCTTGCAGATGTTCCAGACACGGTTGAAGCGAACCTTCGGGTCTCTTGTGTTGACAGCTTGGAGAAATTCAGGGTCGCTCTGAAAAAGCTAGGTTAGCACAATCGAGTCAAGGCGGCTGTCAAATAACGTAGAGCAGACTAACTCTGTCGGCCAAAACCTTGCTGCAATTATGGCAGACGATTTCCAACACCTTCTTCACCTTTTTGATAAAACCGGGGTGATAAACGGGCTTCGCCAGCTCAATGTGGCCGAAGTGACCAGGGCATTCACCCATCGCCTGCGTGCATGTCTTGCACTTGAACTGGCGGTCAATGGATCCGAGGAGCGGATCGTTCAAGCCACCGTCACGCGGCTTCGTGCGCGTCTCGTCCATGGTCTCGGGGTAGAGGACATGGCAGACACTCATGTTCTTGATCTCCTCCGGGGCCATCAGACCAAACTGAATCTCCTCCACGGTCTTGATGGGCGCACTAGAGTGCGTGAAGTATAAGTTCGCCATGATGATGGATTTTTTGTATTTTTTGTCGCGTGCGGGAGGTATCGAGTGGTTAATCGACAGGTCCGAAGGCGAAAAAGACGACCGCCGCGGTTAAGTCGTTACGCAACGCAGGTGCGTCGCAGAACTGGCGCAAGAAGTCGAAAAAGCAAAATTCTATCGCGCGAAACGCTCTTCGCGATGCCAAATGTCGAGAAAGGTCGTTCTATGATGGCGCTCTTGACCACGCCAGTCCCCGGCCAGCGGCCCAGGAGAAGGTTCCACTGAGCCTCCCGATCGCCACCTCCCGAGTGTAGACGGATCGAAAAAATTCGCAGTCGCAGCGTCGCGGCCGTCTAGTCGGAAATGAGCGTGCTATCCGAAAGGCGCGATTCCGACGCGTGAGTGGTGATGATGATGCGTGGGTTCGGCGTGGTTGTGAGTGTGAAGCCGTGGAGGCAAGCGAGGAGTGAGGTCAGAACAAATCTTGCCTTGAGCGGCTGGCGCAGCCTGCGAGCGCACTAGTCCAGATTAGGAAACTACTCTGACTGCAGACGCGTGCCTAAGGATGGCGAAGCAGCATCTCACATGTTAGCGTGCCGGGGAGTCAACTGTTACCAGGGTGAGCCGAAGTCGAATAGGGCAGTAACAGTGGGACCCTTGTCGCGCTAACATTTGAGATGCTGGAGGAGGTGTAAGGCCACCAATCCTTACCTCAGCTGCAAGACGAGTAGCTGTACGTACTTTAGGCCAACACTGTGAAGAGACCAGCTCCCCAGTGGGCGCACTGATGTACAGTGAGGTGCCAAAAGTCTGAATCCACCTCACAGTGCGCCACCAAAAATTCACTGACGTCTAATTATATATAGATGTATTATTTATACTGGAATAAGGAAGTAAATAAGTTAGAAAATACTAATAACTATATATATAACTAAAATATTTTATTTATATTTTATTTTATTTATATATTTTAATAATTAAAAGTTAGAAAATATTATTCTAAATAATAATAATTAGGAAGAAATTCCACGAAGAAAAGCTATATTATTCCTATAGTATCTCCTACTACAGTCTACTAAACCCTTATTTTTCTTTAGAAAACTCTATTTATAAAGCATTTACTTATGATATAAATAAATAATAATTAAATATTTTATTAAATATATATAACTATTTAAATATTATTATATATAGATGTACTTTTCTCTTTCTATTTAAAAGTATATATAGCTTAATATACTCTTTCTAAGTTTACTAGCTTAGGTGGGATACTATGTAATGGGCTCAGACTGTTAGCAACGCTACTGTACCTACCTTACTAAATAAGTGTACTTGCGCCTCCCCGATGAGTCAAAAATCTTTCTGCCCCGAATTCTTTTCAGCAACAAGACGTAAGAGAGGGAGGCCATGTTCGAAGGCGACATACTCGAAGATGTATACGAGGCTCGCTTTGTGCATTATAGCCTGATTTGTTCTTCAATTCACAGCACTTGCAACAGCAAAGCATACTGGGCATTGTTTATCATCAATAAGCAGCATTTCGAAGCTGGATCTTTTGCATCACCATCACCACAAGCCTCGTCGCGCTAAACTTGACAGGGGTCCAAACGCCAAACGAAGCCCGTCCCCATAGCTTCGCGATCCAACGCCATGTCGCGCGTCCACTCTTCATCCTCGAGGCTTGCCTGACATCAAATCATTGGCCCCTTCACCCGCTCAGGGTTTCTATCATCTTCTTCTGCCCTTGGATGCTTTTGTTGCACCCTTCCTCGATGGCACCTTTTCCTCGATGACTTCGGTGTCTGGTATCTCACCATCCGCACCTGGACTCCTTCTCCTCATGGTTCCGGTAGATACTGCGACAAACTCCTCCTCACTGTCGGATTCCCCGAGGTCGAAAAGAATCGGCATGCGAAACGCTCCGTTAGCACCGTTGTTGCCATGAACGAAGTCCGAACTGATAACGTCGATGTCCTCATCCTCCGCATCCAGCCGACGCTTTTGCAACTCTTCCTGTCCGTAGATATCGAACTCGTCCTCCATCTCCTGGTACTCCTGGTTCTCCTCGACCTGCGCAAAGTCTGGAGCGAGACGAGACCACTTCTGCTCGGGGATAACGGACCAAATGTATATCCTCCCGGTCTCGAGCCCGCACGTGGCGATGAACGGTCGATCTGGATGCCATTCCACCACACCTTGCTCCTCTTTGGGTCCGTCGAGAATCCGAATCAGTCCCGTACTTCCGATGCCCCTGTCCCAAACGTATATCTCGTGGTTGTTGTATGTCGATGCCGCGACGTACTCCGAGGCAGAGCTAAACGTGACGTGGTTCCACGACAGCCTGTTGACTTGATCCGAGAAAGTGTGTTCTTTTGTAAAATGTACGGTATCGAGATCGAGATCATCGGCCGCAAGGTTTGGGATGTGGAACGTCCTGACGATACGATCTTGCGCGTTGATCAGAAGTAGCCGACCGGAGTTGTTCAACCGCAGCGTCGTGATCACGCCGCTGCATGGCTTTTCCGAGTATATTGTCTTCCTGCTCTTCACGTCTATGACGTTGATCCATCCCTTGTTGGTTCCCGCAAGTATGTGCTCTCCCGTAGATGTGAATATCGTGACGGTCGTCATTTGCTTTGCGTCCTCCTTCAGCTGCTTCTCAGTTCGTTCTCCCTCGGGATGTTTTGGTGCCGATGGAAGGGGGTATTTGACGTCATCCTCTTCCGAAACGTCGACGAGAATCGGCTGGTCTTCGAATATCGAGGCTACAAACTGGTGACTTAGCGCATTAGCGAAGTTCCGCTTGATCCAACACTTGCGCAACTCACTGGTTGGATGGATTCAGCTCCGCGATGTACGCCGGAGCTCGAAAGCGCACCTCGCGGTAGCGCTTTCCATCATTGAGGTCCCAGAGGATGGCCCTCCATCCCTGACACGCAGAGAGAAGATAGCGGCCGCATTTCGACCAGCTGAGGGATGTGATGCTTCTGTTGTGGCCGCGCATCTTCCTCGCGACACCCATTGTCTCGATGTCCCAGATCACCACCGTTCCATCGACCCTGCCTGATGCAAGAAGATCGCCCGTCCTGTTGAAGCGCAAACATGTTGAGTGGCCGGACCGGATTGTGTTTGTGTTGTTGATGGCGTTTATAGCCTCGACAGCGGCAATGGCTTCGTTCTCTTCATTGCTGAGGAGAAAATTCATGATGTCAGGTGTCGATTCGATCCGAGAGAGCTGACGAATTACGACACTTATCAGTTCGGCGTAGTCAACGCTGGTGGCGGTTGGGAAGAAAGCTTGCCATCACCCAATTCACAAAAACACACCGCATCATTCCGTCATGTCTTCAGGGCTGACAGGAACTTGCAGGGATCAGGCCCCTAGTTTGAGAGGTTCAGCAGTAGCTTTTCAGCGACGGACCCCACTGGAGGAGCGACAACCCCTCCCCACCATTCCCGCCTTACACAGCCTCCCGTCAGTTCAACTCAAACTGGCACTTAAGGTTGTGGCTAATAGTAAAGGTCGATAGCAGGTTGCGACTTACGTCTCCTGCTGGTTTCGTCGTATAAGCAAGACCTTTTAATTCACTTCTGAGCCTCACTGTCATCATATCTAAATCATGGCGAATTCCAAGTACGTTTTCCAGTCACAACCACCAAACCCTAAATTTTCTCATATTGCTATCAGGTTCGAATACGTCAAAGCCTTTGAGCAGCCAGACACCCTCTTGCCGAACACATGGATCGTGGTTCGTATCGACGGAAGAGGCTTTACGAAGTGGGTAAGAGACAGTCTTGCGAACGTCTGAATATTTCTAACCGACTTGTAGAATGTGTACAAAGTACTCTTTCGAGAAGCCAAACGACAAGAGAGCTCTTGACCTCATGAATGCCGCCGCCCGTGTAGTTGTTACTGAGCTTCCAGACATTACTATTGCTTATGGCGTGAGCGACGAATATAGTTTTGTCTTCCATAAATCATGTACGCTTTTCGAGAGAAGGGCCAGGTAATCAGCTTCAGCTCAAGACAGCGTTGACAGTAGCTTACGCATTCGTAGCAAACTCGTCAGTACGGTGGTATCGACATTCACGGCAAACTACGTCTACCTATGGTCACAGTACTTCCCCGAAACCCAGCTTTCGCCGCCTCTTCCTAGCTTTGATGGTAGAGCTGTGTGCTATCCTAGCGTCTCAAACCTCAGAGACTACATGAGTTGGCGTCAAGTTGATTGTGAGTCATCATCCTATTCCACCACAGGCTCCGATACTAACTTACGAAAGGCCACATCAATAACCTCTTCAACACAACCTTTTGGGCCCTGATCCAACTAGGAGGTCTCGACAATAAAGCAGCGGAGCAACTTCTCGCAGTAAGCAGTTTTTTACTTAATTTTGCTTTTCACATCTTCTGAAACCCTGACCTGTTTACTAGGGCACCGTGTCCGGCGATAAGAACGAGATTCTCTTCTCCAAATTCAAGATTAACTACAACAACGAGCCCGAGATGTACAAGAAAGGCAGCGTGGTCTTTCGCGACTACGAGCTCGTCGAACCGGGAACTCACAACACAGCCCAAGCCGCAGACGCCCTAGCCGAGCCGGCCCAACAAAGCAAATCCCAAGTCGAGATGGAAAAGAAGAAGCGCGGCAAGGCACGCGTCGTGGTTGAGCACATGGACATTATCAAGGATGACTTTTGGGATAGGAGGCCGTGGCTTCTGTCCAATAAGCCGGGCAAGACGCCCAAGGAGCCTTGAATTGTGGCAGAGAGGTTTAGCTCTGATGTGTGACTTTCACGAAGCTTATGTTAAGAAAGGGGTTGGGCGTTTTTCCAATTTTGGATGATAAGACAACTTCTTGGGGACGACGTCAGAGGTTGAAAGATTACAAGGTGGCAATGAAACGACTGAAGCCCTGTATGTCCATGGGCATCGTAGGAGGCAGTTACCGA
The DNA here is from genome assembly GCA_026260285.1 of Colletotrichum sansevieriae. NCBI lineage: Eukaryota > Fungi > Ascomycota > Sordariomycetes > Glomerellales > Glomerellaceae > Colletotrichum > Colletotrichum sansevieriae. Next base: position 15,998 of record JAOQIF010001001.1, read on the forward strand.
AAACAGGCCTATATGTGTAGACGGCATTGGAAATGCTGATGGATGCGAGGGTTCATCGCCCATGTTCTGTTTCGCATTTTCTCTATGCGATGCAGCTTTGGTATCTCCTACATTAGCTTGGCGCAAGACATCCCTTCCACCATCTCCGCCGTGACGTGTCTTGTGTTGCACGCCCTGCCGCCGCTTGTGACCATGATATTGAGGCCCTGCTGTAACCCCATGGTGTCCTTTTCGTATCGTTAAGGAGACCAACGTCTTCATGAGATAATCCCTTGTCCCCATAACCCTCACCTAGAGTCCTTCTTTTTTCCTTGCCTCCCTCTTTGCCTTCTTGGCCTCCCTCCTAGCGCTCCTCCCCTCCTTCGACTCCTCCCCCGGCTTCCCCTTATCCGCCTTCTTCCCCTTCTTCGCCTTCCAAACCGCCCGTTCCCTCCTCCTCGCCTCCCTGGCCTCTTTCCTAGCTCTCCTCGCCGCCCTCCTCGCCCTCCTCTCCTCCTTCGTCTCCCTACTCTCCTTTTCGATCTTCTCACCGCCGATGCTACTCTCGTTCCCGGACTCGCTATCTGGTGTTGAAGTACCACTATCCTCTACCTTGGCGGCCCCAATCGTCCCCTCCAGAAACCCTCCTCTGACAAAACTCGCATACAGCATCCACTTCCCACCCGAGACCTTCTCGATCTGGTTCAGGCGGCCTTGCGTGACCGTCTGCGTGACCTGTCCCTTCTTGGAGGTATCCAGACCCTGCAGTTGTTCGTCAAAGGCGTTCATCCACCACGTGTCGCTCGTGAAGTGCGCTTTTTGCCCGAGGCCCTTGGTGTCGTCTTTCCGGTTGAGGAGGAGTGGTTTCGCGAGCCCAATCGAATCATCCGTTGCGTGGAGGGAATGGCCTTTACCGCGCCACCCTTGCGCCGAGAGCAGGGCGTGCGCATCCATATCGTGTTATGTTACGTCGCGCTGTTTCGATCGACAGATTGTGTGTGAGATATTCGAAGAGAGAGGTTTCGAGGAATGTCAATTGAGAGTCAATTGAGAGAGGCTCTTCTGTCATGAGCGCGACAGTGGAATGGGCATCGTCGAGGTGGAGCTTTTGACTTGGATACAGCTTGGAGGAGGAAGCCAGCGACAGGCGTTTGGGAAAGTGCTGCGGTAGTCGGTGAGATGATTTTTCTTTTCTGCCGCTCTTATCTTATCTTAGCTCCCGCGCCTCTCTGGAACTCAGCCCACCGACTGAATGCAGGGACTCTGGTCAACGAGCATGCGACACGTCCTCATACCTGAATCTGAGATGCGAACTTCTGGTGCCTTTTGCCACCCCGCAACGTTCAGCCACAGAAATGCGAACTCAAACTAGAGATGACTAGATTGAAAAATGATGGTTGCTGCTGATGCGCTCCGATACGTTTCATTGCACGGCAATGATTTGAACGTTTCTTCGTTGATTTGAGGTATCTGAACTAAACACTTTTGTAGCTCTCCCCTCTATGATCGTACACGCAGATGCCCCATTTTTTGGTGTCCCGTATGCATCCAGAAAAAAAAAAAAAAAAAAAACCCTACGCCTTAACCTTCTTGGCAGCAGGCTCCGCTGCGGCCTCCTCCAACGCACGCTTCTCCGGCTCGCCAGCAAGCTCTCTCTCCGCCTTCTCGAACTTCGCCTGCTCTTCGGCAGTCATGTCCGGCAGAAGGGGCTTCTCTACCTCCGAGTTGAGGTTCAGGTGGAAGGTACGAATAATCGAGTCGGCATCGTCAATAGCGATCGGTCTTACGTCTGCAAGCGCCTTGATCTTCTGGGTGACAACCTTGACCTGCGCATCGGTCATGGTGAGGCCGAGCTGCTCTACACGACTCTTAATGGCGTTCCATCCCGTCAATCTCGAGGCGAAGTGGACATATCTGCTCATGCCAAAGTCGGCAGGGTTGATGATTTCTGTCAAGTGTCAACCTTGTGGCCTAACGAAAACTCTTACTGGAAAATGCCTACCATATGTGCTGGGGTTGTTGAGAATGGCCTTGGCGTGGATACCGGCCTTGTGGGTGAAGGCGCAGAAGCCAGTGATGTAGTTATTGAAAGGAATGTTGATCTCGACGGACTCGGCAACGAGGTCCTCAAGCTCCTTGAGCTTGTGGAGCTTGTACTTAGACTTGGTATACTCGGGGGCGGCGACGATCATGCGAGCCATCAGACCACCGAGGGGCGTGATACCATTGCGCTCACCGATACCAATGACGGAGGTGTCGACTGTCGTATTAAGTCAGTTCAAGCCCGTAGACGCAACTGAGGGAGGAGCTCACTGTGAGTGGCACCGGCCTCAAGGGCGCAGTAGGCGTTGGCAATGGCACATCCAGTGTCATTGTGGAACTATAGCGCGCGCATTAGTGTCTGTGTCTTAGGATTGCGACGAAGAGCCACTTACGTGCGTCTCGATGTCGCAGCTGACAACACCTCTCAGGGTGCGGACAAGGTCGTAGACTTGTCTAGGGCTGGCGCAACCGACGGTGTCGGCAATACCGACTCTGTGAACGCCAACCTTGTCTACGGCGCTGTAGACGGAAAGGAGATCGACGAGGTCGGAACGGAAGGAGTCCTCAGAAGAGAAACGAATCTCGAGACCTTTGGACTTGACAAACTGGATAACCTCAATGGCAGTCTGGAGACAGAAGGATTAGATCACAATTGCGCCTCGTTCGACACCCGGGGAGAACCTACGTTGATGATGTATGTCATGTCCTTGCCGTGAGAGTGCTCCCGCAGGTAGGAAGATGTGCCAATGACGACATCGACACCGTCGACACCGGTCTCGACAGCGAGGCGGGCATCGTCCATCTGTTGCGGTTAGCTTTCAGCTGTTCCCTGTCGCGTATGAGGTGGAACCTCCTTACGTGACACCGAACGTGAGTCAGAATCTTGGCCTTGAGGCCGAGCTTGCAGATGGCCTCGCAGTCCTTGCGAGACTGCTCGGAGGCAGCGGGTGAAGTCAACTCGATGTAGTCGACGCCGAAATCGTCGAGAGCCTTGGCAATCTTGATCTTGGTTTCGGTATCAAAGAAGGCGTTGGCGAATTGCTCGCCCTCTCTCAGGGTAGACTCGACTATTGCATCACAGATTAGCGTCTTGCTTGACCTCGGCCTACAGACCGGGACAAAACGTACTAATCTTGTAGCGGTCTACATTGCTGAGGAAATCGCCGACGGGCTGGTAGGGGTTGCTGTGCTTCTGTTTGGTCTGCGCATTCGGAGGTCAGAATGGAGCGTCGTAGTGAGAACGGTTACCGGGTGTTCCTCACAGGAATGGCAGTGTACCCGGGATGGTCTGGACAGGCGAAGAGTCAGTCATTATCAGCATCATATCGCACAGCATTGAGCAATACGCACCAGCATTGCCGTTGGAAGGGCCAATGGAGCCGTTCGAGTGACCGTTGGTACCATTGGACTGGCCGTTGGTGGCCGAGACGTCAGGAGTAGGGCACATTTTGCTGTATGATCATGCACCGGCCGTCGAGATGTGTAGTTATTGGTGGGTTGAGTTCGGGAAGAGCCAGGATTTCTAAAGTCTGGATGACGGCTGGATTTACACAAGAATTTGGGAAAAACTTGTTGAGTCACAGGAGGAAGAACGGTGACAAGGAGGAGAGCGGCAGAGGCTACCTATATGCGAAGGAAAAAATTACGCTGGAAAGCAAAAAGGCAGTCCGACAGAGGCGAGGCGGAACGCAACAAGGTGTGGATTGGGCGGGATGGCCAGTGATGACCGAGTACGGCGTTCGCTGACAGCAGGTTCAGCCACTCAATGGGCCAAAAAAGAATTTTTTCCACTCTTTGGCCCCGCTCCAGACACATCCCCGACTACAGCGCTGTGCCATTGACTCTCAATTAACAAATTTCAGAGCCGGTCCCTACGTCGCTCCTGTCTAGGTGTACCCCGATAGATGCCACCTGAAGTGGACTATTTCCCGGGTTGATCATTGGTGTATACGACACCCACACTTCGCGCCGGCCAATCAGTCCCCCGTTATCGGAAGATCGATCTCCCACTGTATTACGGCGCTAGCCTTGAAGCAGTAACACCACATGCTGCAGCTTGCCCAGGCCCAATCCTGCTGCTACAGCAATGGCTTTTGGCCCTGAAGTTTGTCTAGTGTCGCTGGAGACACCGCCTTTCCTTCATCGCCATGCTGAGGCATGGCCGTCGTCCATTGTTGGGTGATTTGACCGCCCAGAGGGTCTAGCTTCCTCAATGACCAGGATTCTTGCTGCAGCAGGGCCGGGATGAAGGCGCGCCATTTGTAAGTCCTGCAGCAGCGGGGATGTCGAGGCAATGGGGAGGTTGCATGTCGTATGGATTCTCGAATCCGACAATGGTCAATTGACTCATTTTTGTCCTGAGCAATCCGACAGAAGCTTGAAGTTCTCGACAAGCTGACCCGGTCTTGTGTTTCGGATGAGTACACTGTAGCGCTCTTCTAGTGGCTTACGTTTGGCCTACATTTGTATTCATTTCGGACGGTGTTGGAGTCAATTCTGAAGCCATGAATAAGAGCCTACCGAGATCCCCGACGTGCCGTTGAAAGTTAGAAAGAGAAGACTGCTCGTCGGATCCTCCGCTGCTCCAATTTTCCATCGGGGGTCCACACTTGAATCACGGATCCCCAGACGACGTCATGCAAGCATCTGTAGGATTTGCAGGTAGAAGAACGCTTGTGAAGATGCGCAAGAAAAAGAACCAGATGAAATCTCCGTACAACCTCGGGAACGATCACAATGTTTCTGCCATGATATGTATTTTAAATCATCAAATTATCGGAGCGAGTGTGTATTATTATCTACAGTTCCTATGATGGAGGACTGCAATCATTGGCAAGGCCGACGCACAAGTCCGGCCGCATACATCAGCTTAGAACAGCAACAGTGCACCAGTGAAATACCACCTTATTATTGGGCGAGAGTTCTGATGATAGTACATCAATGACGGAAATGTCCGTCTTTGGGTCTACAACGCCAATCCTGCGGCCAAGGCCTGGTAGCCACAACGCCATCCCATGCTCAAATCCGGTTAAGAGAACGTAATGCAGCTAGCGAAAAGAAAGCAATCCTTCAAAACGGATACACCCACATATAGCAACTCTCGCTGCACCTTCGTAAACGTCGGTAGTAAGGGAGGCTAAACTCGCTCAGGCTCAAATATAACCGTAGCATCTTAGTCCTCCAGACTTCTGGCCATGAAATGATAAGTTCTTAAAATACCAGATGTTTCAACCTGAAGCCATCGTATGCATTCCTCGCCTCCCATATCCCAAGCCTTGTCGAGCACGTTGAGGAGTTGATTCACTTGTGAGTTATCAAGAGGGATGTTGCAGAAGTCTGATTGCTCGTCGATAGTTCCCAGCTCTGGCATGCGGTCCGGATTGGGAAGACGACGGGAAAGGGTCATGCAAGGTGGCAAATGTTGCGCCCGTAGGACTTGTGCCCGCCTCGATGACTCGCCCTTAAGCATACGCGCTTCAAAGCCATTGCCGCGTCGGTGAAGATGTTCATAGAAGTCCCTTAGAACGCCCAACGCGTCCAGCACCGTTATCTGCATCCGTAGCTGCTCATCCAGGAACCAAGATTTCGACACGTATGGCCGAGCTCGATCCCTCAAGGTCACAGCCGTCGAGGGCCCCAGGGCCCCGGGGAGACGATGTCTTGTGTCCATCAGACGGTCTCTCGGCTTCGGCAGAGTCGAAGCTGCTATGATGGGCCGAGCAATCGGCAGAGGCGGCATCGTCTTCTCCTATTGCGATGGCGGAGGTCTCGGCTGACTCAAGGGTGGATAGCGAGTAAGACGGCCCTCGATATTTCGGTATACTTCGGGCCGATGATCGATGTAATGGTTCGGGAGCATCTCGTGAAGCCTTCTGTGTTCAGCTTGATCCCAAACACGCTGTAAGGTCAGAGGAAGGAAACCTACAGCCATGGCAGGAGTTCTGCCGTTGACCTGGTGACCCCCTCCAATCGATAGACCAGAACCGCGAGTAGCCGGGAAGATCTCATTGACAGGTCTGTATTGCCAATACTGTTGAGGAAAGCCAGTCTCTTCGGCGTTGATGAAAGACTCCTAGTTTCTTACAACGTTGGCAAGCACGGTTATCTGCTCAACTTCAAAGTCTTCGCCAGTAGGTAGCTTCTGACCCTTGGGCAAGGCGGCAACAACGTGGACTTCGATGGTGTTGACGACGCCAGCCTGTAGCTGGGCTTCGAAGACCTTACCGCCAGGCGGAAGGGCCTGGCCGTGGACGGAATGAACTGGTAGGATTGGGTGCTTGTTAATAATCACCCAAAGCCTCCACTGCCGTCCCTCTTTCTCGAGGAAAGCGGGCAAGGTGGGGATAATCTGAATTCTGAGCTGGTTGGCAGGCATATGAACCGTTACGGACTGCTGCGCTTCCTTTTCCAAAGGAGTCACGGTAATCTCGAACCGGCGCTCGACGTTAATCATAGGATGAGTCTGGACCTTCAGACTGCTGATCAAGGCATCTGCGATTCCTTTGTCTCAATTAGCGTCGTGGTCACGAATTCCCTCAGCAGTACATACCTTTACCCGGCGCACGAAGCCTCTGGTCCCAGACGGGTTTAGGCGGCTGCTGGACGCCATTCGTCTGCTGCGGAGCACCGATTGGCTGGAAGGTAGCATTGGATAGACCAGCAGCTTGACCAGCTGCGGGAGGAGGAAGCGCCGATGGCGTGTTTGCCTGGCCAGGAGTTCCAGCAGGAGACGGACGCATAGCGTCTTCCGGTTTGATATTATTGGCGACAGAAGGGCTGGGAGAGACTGCGGACGTGCTCCGGATTCTATCCATTGCAGCGGGCATGGCAGCCGACGCAACTGGACGAGAATTACCGTTGGGACCAATGTTGTCGCCGTAGTGAGACACTGCAGGCTGCGGAGCCGCAGGCGCGGACGAATCCGCTGAATCACTCTTGCCTCCAACATGGATAGTGATCTTCTTGGAGGTTGTGGGCTGCTCCGCAGGAGGCTGCTGCACCTTGAGCTTGATCTTGGGCTGCGATGGCTCGAAAACAACTGCCTTGGCCTTACGCAGCTCGACCATGAAAAGCTCCTGTGTCTTATTAGCCTGGAGTCCGGAAAGACGAACGGCTGCGTTGATTTGTGAAGCGCACCTTCAATTCTTGGGCAAGTTCGTAAATTTCACTTCCTTCTTCGTTGTAGAAGCAGGCATTCTTCCACAGTAAACTTGTATTTTCCTCAAACGCAGCCCAGTTCTTGAACTCGCTCGTGCCAGTCGCCTCGTTACGACCTCTAACGCCTTTAACAGACTTCTGAAGCTTCTTGATCGAGATAGGCTCCTTAATGATCCGATAGTAATCCTTGAGAGCGCGGGGGGGGAGGTTGACAAAAGGCTCAAAGTAGGGCTCTTGACCACTGTGAAAATGGTTAGCAATTAGGACTTGCCTTTTAGAAAAGAGCTTACTCTTCTTCCCGTTTTCGAAGCATTTCCTCGACAATCTTTTCCTGTGCAGCCTGGAAACTCAAACCCTTGTATGGGACGCCCTCATACTCAGAGTCCGGGCGATTGGGCGTAGTAGTGCGTCCCTTTGACTTACGTGGCGACGCGCCTTTGGGGGGTCTTCCGGGCCCTCTGCGACGAAAGATGACGGTTGGCTTAGAGGACTGGCTCGCCTCGTCGTCATCCTCATCTCCCTCAGCATCGTCATCGTCTTCCTCTTCGTCTTCCTCGTCTTCGTCTGCCTCAGCGTCCTCTTTTTCCTCGTCCCCTTCACCCATCTCCTGTTGCTCTGGGACAGGCTTGACCGCGCCGTGAGACTTGCGACGACCGGTCTTGCCTGGTATGGTCTCGTCCTCATCTTCAGTCTCTGCCTCATCCACAATGCTGCCATCGTCAGGCAATGCAGTCGGAATTGCGCTGTACCCGCCCTTGTTGTAGGCCGGGTTTGTCTTGGTCATGAAGTTGCTCAAGGCTTTGCGGACTCTCTCGGCATCTTCGAAGATCTGGGTGTTGCGAGGATAGAACTCCTTCGCGTTCGTGACCATGCGCTTGAAGTAGCTCTCGAGCTCGGTAAGGGTAGCGAAGTCTCCCTTGTTCAGCTTACGCTCAATCATCGACAGTGAAATCGGCATGCGAGTTTTCTTGTAGTAATCGGGATTGGATTCCTTCGGGAGCAGCTTCTCGAAGCAACCTGCTACTTTTCGGCCACTAGCCGGGTTCATCGTTAGCAACGCCATGTGGCAGGAAAACTTGATGGGTGCGTCGTCAAGTCGAAGGAAGAGGACCGTGGTTCGGGACACATCACCCTCGACAACCCAGGCAATATGATTGGAAGCAGAGAATATACTTACTTCTTGTCTGCGGTCCGACGAATTTGTTCGAGGAAGAAGAGGCCATGCTCGGTAGTAGACTCGACGGTTTCTTGCTTGGCTAAGTCATATTTCTAGCAAGGACAGATATATGTCAGTAACTTTGTCAAGGTCGCTTCCTAGTCGATGGAGGGGCATGGAGATGGGTGGATGCCAGAAGCTTATGCAATCTGGGGTAAGGAGGATGATTGATCGCTTGGTCGGCTGCTCTTCGACGTAGGGTGTAATTTTCAAGGGCCAGCACGGAAGGCAACAGCTGCAAGGCAAGACTAAGGGCATTGCAGCTGAGGCCAAGAAGTCATAGGTGCAGTGAAGCAGGCAGATAGAATGGGGAAGAGCAAACACACCTCGGAGAGTCTTTGGCGCTTGGCTGCACGCTCATCAGCTTCGTTCGCGCCATTCGCGGCGGCCGACTTCCGCTTGTTATCCATCAAAAATTGGTGGTCAACGGTCGCGGCGAGTTGCGCTTTTTTGGTGATAAGTCGCACACAGGAACTGTATGCGTCGCGAGTGGAATGGCTGATGCGAATCAGCGACTTGTGGAGGGCAAAGCGATCGTGGTGCGGCGGTAGCTTTGCGAAGACGCGTCGTTTGGAGATCGGTCAGCAAAAGTGATGGTGGAAGTAGCAGGTAGGGAAGGCAGGCGAGGCAAAGAGGTAGGGGAAGGTACGGGTAACCGTGTTGGTTACAAGCAGGGCTGCAGGGGGCAGTTTGTGGCTAGCATGACCGCGCGCCGAAGGGGAAGTCGGTAGGTGAGGTGAAGGTACCTCAGCCGATCCAACTGTCGTCTTCCCAAGTTGAAAAGCTGAGCTTCAGACCTGCGATAGGAAGAATTCGAAACACAGTGGGGATCTAAGAAAAAAAAAACACGCTCGATTTTCACCTTTGCTATTTATTTTTTCCTTTCTTTGCGGGAGCTGGCTTCGCGAGAAAATATAAGAACTGACTGAGTTTGGGTAGAAAGGTCTTGTTCGGCATTTGCGCCTTCTACTCACAGCCGGCCAGTAGACGAGAGTGCCAAGTGACCTTACCTAACCTCAGGTTAGGTAAGGTAGGTAGCTACGATGATAAGGTACGTACCGGTAGCTTGCTGACAGAACGAGGACCAAGCTATAAGGTAGGTATCTTACCTAAGGTAAGGTACCTACCTTAGGTAAGGTACCAAGATAAGCCGGACCACCCCCTAGCCGCGCAGTACCCCCTAGCTGCGCACTATTTCTATATAAAACTAGCATTTTTAAGATATTCTAATAGAGATAACTATAAGAGTAATTTATATAGAAATTTATATATAAGTAGCTTATTATATAATCTTTTTTTTAAAAAAAAGTTTAAAGTTTTTTAATTATGATATTTAAATTAAAGAAATATTAGAGTATTTTATATAATAACTACTAATATCTTTGTTTAAATCTAATAGATTTAGTATACAAGCTATTAAGTTACTTTTTGCTCTCTAAGTATTATAGCGCTAGGCTAGACCTATCTAAAGTTTAGGTTATATAACCGCTAAGTTATATAATCTCTAGGCGACTCTTTAGCCTTCTAGAGCTATATTAACCTATAGCTAGAAATTTCCCCTCTTTAACATAGGATCTACTTATTATAGTATAATTAAAGTATATTAGCCTTTACTTATTTATTATTTATAATATTATTCTATATTTACTAATTAATTCTCTAGAGATAAAAGTATAACATCTTAATCAACTATTACCCCTACCCTATTAATTAACTAAATATAAGTATATAAAGGTATCGAGGGGCTAAGAGCCATAGTCAGGTCAAACTAATAGTAGAAGCACCTAAAAGGTAGGACTAATATTATTATACTACTTTTGCTTACTTCTTCTAAAATCCTTCTTTTCTAGCCTTTAGTAAGTATTTACTAAATCTTTGCTATAAGGGTTCTATACCCTAGACCTATAAGCCTCTCTATCCTTTTAGCTTATACTAGCTAAGATATCTCTAGCTTCTCTAGTCTAGGTATCTAGTCCTTTATAATTATCCCTCTTCTAATTATAATAATCCCTACTATAAGATTAAGTATTATAGGTTAGCTCTCTATTATTATCCTTCTTAGCTATCCGGGGTAGATCCTAGTCCTTTACTTATTACTACTATTATCTAGTATAGTAACTATTTACTATATATTTATTAAAAGATAATAGAGCCCTTAGAGTTATAGATATAATAGCTAAGCCTATAGTCCTATTCCTTATAGTTCCTCTCCTTTTAAGCCCCTTTTTATACCCTCTATCTAGGCTATTCTAAAAAGATCTTATTATTTTCTTTTAAAAGAGAATAGTTATCCTTATAGTAATTTTATTTTTTATTCTCTTAATATTTACTCTTTATCTAATAAGTACTTTCTTATACTATACCCTTATAATAACTTTATTTTTTATCCTATTATCCCCCTTCTAAATAGGCGCGTCACGAGGCTATTAAATAAGTTAGATAATAGCTACTATTACTAATTTACTATATCTACCTCCTAGTAAGTAGTACTTACTATAGTAAATAATTACTATTCTTTGCTTTCTAAAGTTATATCTACTTTTATAATAGTTTAGTAAGGTCTCTTTAGCTATCTATAAAATAATAGCTTTTTCCTACCCTAGGGTTAGTTCTTTTCCCTCCTTATTATACTATATTATTTAGTAACTACTTTTATATTATCTAAGCCCTTTATTAAGCCTTTATAGACCCTTCCTATCTTTTAATACTTCCTTAAGTATTATAAGCGCTAAGAGCCTTATTAGCTACCTCCTCGCTAAGTATAGCCTTACTGAGGCTAAGCTTAGTAGTAGCAACTATTAGTATAACTAGGTAGGTAGTAGCAAACCTTATATTAGCTACGCGCTATAGCTCCTTAAGAATACCTAGGTTATCTACGCCTATTAATATAATAATAATTATATATACGAGTTATACTAGGTTTATAGTATTAAGTGCTATAGGGTGAGTTTAGTAATTATTTAGGAAAGGTATAAGCTGACTTTTCCTATCTCTAGATTCCTACTTATCTTATTAGTATTACTCGTTTCTATTAGAACTAGGTTAAGCGTTATATCTATATAATTACTACTAGCTAGTATTAATAGCATGAGATCTTTTATATCTTTATAGCTATAGAGCAGGGGTAAGAGCTCCTCTAATACCTCTATAACTAGTTAGTAAACCCTACTAATCTCAAGCCTAATACTAAGAACTATAAGAACTAACTCCTCGCTATAGGTATAGAGGAGAGTATAGCTTTATATACCTAGGTATATCTATAGGTTTTACTTAAGGTAGGTTTCACCTTATAGTTAGTCTTATCCTTTTATTATTCTAATATATATTTATAAGCAGCTTACTAGGCTAAAGATAAGGTTTCAGTTAAGGAGGTTATAATATAGCTTAATAATACTCTTCCTACTTACTTATATAATAAAACCTATATCTTTAAGTAGGCTACGTTTCTTAATAAGCTTACTAATATCCTAATAATATTGCTCTTAAAGAGCAATACCTATATATCCACGCTTCCCTTATAGGAGCTTTTAAAGATTTAAGGTTCCTATATACTTTATAATACCTATTACTAAGGTCTTATTACTATCTTCAAGGTTATTAATAATAGCCCCACGCCTTAACCTAATTCTTATAAGAAGGTTAGTAATAATAAGGAGGATAAGTCCTTAGGTGCAGAGGATAGTAACTCTAATAATACTATAGAGAGCAATAGTTAGAGTAGTAATAGTAATACTACTAGCAATAGCTTGGAGGAAGAGAGCGAGGATAGTAATAATAGCAATAAGGATAATAATAATAAGGAAGAGGCTAATAGTAATTATAATAAGTAGTAGTACTCGTAGAATTTCAGCGAATATATAGTAGAATTCTAAAGTAGTATAAGGTTAGATACCTATAGGGTTTATATTACTTTAATAGGGGGGGTCTTCTCTTAGTATTTCAGCTATCTTATAGTTAATTAACTTTTCTTATTATTCTATACTACTTATTATCCCACCTATAATATAACTTACGCTGCTATTTCCTAAATCTAGCAAGGATTTATAAAGTATTTGCTAAGTATTCTTTAGGCTCCTAGGTATTATACTCTACTAGCTAGCCTATTTACTTAAGTAAATATAGGGGGCCTATTAGTACTTCCCTCTATAATATAATATCCTTAACTTCCTATTTTTAAGGTCTTCTTTAAGGTCTAGGAGCTACCCTTTAGCAAGCTTTTAGTTATACTATAGCTTAAGCAGAGTAATAGAGAAGATATTATACGCTCTACTATACTTCTCTAGAAGTTATACTCTATAAGTATTAGAGCTTATAACTTCTATAACTAGTATAAGAATAAATCTTAGGGCAAGCTTTTACTAACCTTTTATAAAATAGAAGTTCTTTATTAAGAATCCATAATATCTCTAATATTATATAATTATACTTTTCTTCTAGTATTTATATTCTTAGCTTAGACCTCTATTATATATAACTAATTCTTAGCTATTCTTTAGTAAACCTCCCTTAGCTTCTTAAGCGTTTTATTAACCCCTTAGGTCCTGATCTAAAGCAAGTAGTAGTTAACTATTTGAGGGTAATATCCTATAAGGGCCTCAAATAGGGATATACTAATAGTAGCATATTTGCTATAATTATATAAAAATTCAGCTTTAACTAATTATTTTACTTATTAGTTACGCAAGCCTTTGCTAAACTTTACAAGATATATAGTTAAGGTTTAATATCTTCTTTTAGTCTAGCTATCTATCTATAGATACTATGCAATAGAGATATGCCCTTCTATATCTTAGGCCTTAGTCTAGTCTCGCTAGAACTAACTAGTAATTAGTTTATCTTAGTTACTAATAATAGCCTCGGGCATGCTATATTAGCGCTCGATTTCTTAATATAGGATCTTCGCTAAACCTGCAGCATCTAGTTGCTTAGTTATCACTAAGAACTATACTACTTTAGTTATTTAGTATATAACTACTAGAATTATATTATAAGTAACTCTATTATCTTAGCGACTTTCTAGCAAGCTAGTTAAGAAGTCTAGAGAAATCTATTAGAATAGGTATGCTAATAGTTCTAATATTTATAGTAATCTATATAGCTTATGCTATAGTATATACGCGCCCCTTAGTAGCGCAGGCACGTAGCAATATATTGCTATATATCCTCTATTCAATATAGCTAATAAAACTTTTATAAGATTAGCTTAGCTATCTTATTTACTCTTATATACCCTAATCTAGGCATATTATAATAGTTCTTTAGGATTTCATAGTAGAGGGATCCCTCTTCTAGGATAATAAGTCTTCTTCTAAACTAAAGGGTATTATTCTTATTAACTTAGTATCCTTAGTATTCCCTAGTATCCTAGCAAACCTTAGCTATAATATCTCTATAGAACTAGTCTTTAGCTTATAATCCTCTAACTATCTATTTAAGATCTATACTTAGTTATAATATATAAGCCGTTTTATCCTAAATAAGCTCCCTTATTATAGCACGTGTGAGGGGCTAGCCCGGGGTTTGTTCAACTTAGGGGTGCCTCAATTATAGTAATCTAAGCTAAGGAAGGGAAGTTTCTAGGAAGTTCCCTATATAATAGAAAAGCAGATATAGGGCGAATATTAAGCAAGAGCGGTCGCTAAGAGCAGAATTCTTAGGGTCTATAGCACCGCCTAGATATTAGTAGTAGCATAGCCTATAATACGTGGGGGGGGGGGGGGGGGGGGGGGGGGGGGGG